>QANZ01038910.1:16247-29939 GCA_003254925.1 Chamaecrista fasciculata
AAGCATCTAGTGCATGTATCTCTATACACCGAGGTCATGCTGGTCTTAGTTCATTTACGTTCCCACGTGAATGATCGACCAGGGACAGTTTTAGATTAATTATCATATAATCAATCAAGGACGCTATCATAGTAAACACGCTAATAATATGATAACAACATAATTTATCTCTATAAATTAATCAAAAATATATGTTCAAACAATAACACATAAATAAAATGATTGGCCCTAGGGCACAATCTCCATCACTAGTGAATATATGTACTTTGAAGAGAACATAGATAAGTAAGAAATAAAGAAAATTGGTGTTAACGAAGGATAAATGTAGTAATCGCAAGAAGAAATTAATGAAGTTAGAAATAGAAAAAAAAGGTGTTTGTTTGGGAATTATTTCTGTTGTAAATGGGGAGAGATTTTACAGTGTTTGTAAACCCAGATATTGAAGGAAAACAATTTTCAGAGATTCGAATAGAATGAGACTTTGTATGGGTTCGGGTCATGAAAAGTGTTAAGCAGTGACCATAATGGTAAGAAAGAACTAGGTGTTGGTTGTTTTGGTGAAATAGCAAATTGTCGGAGTCGCAACATGTTTAAACCTAAGAGGAGGAGTTCACAGCTCATGGAAGCAACTGGAGATAAAGGATAGTAATGTTAAGAAAAGAACATGAATTATTAAAGATGATTATTTGAATATTGATCATAGGAAGCGGGGGAGTTAGAATCAAGAGCTTAAAGTTTCAATGACTAGTAAATCAGAGTTGCGCAACGGAGGTATGGAGGGTTAGGCCTCTAAACCTTATGGTGATGATCTAATAAAGAAAGTAGGAATTGAAGTTGGAGTAATGTATAAGAGATTTGATAAGGATTTCTTAGTATTGTTTTAACTGTGAATGGATTATGATGGAAATAATAATGGAATTTAATAACTGGAGGCACAGATGGCGAAGGGCAAGTTAGAGAGTTGATCAGAATGAGTGAAATTTTTCGGAAAATGTCATGTTATAACAGGGAAATGGATTTAGTAAGTGTAAGTACCTCAGGATGAAAGTACAAATGTATAGGCAAATAAAATGAAAATAGAAAGATAATGATAAATCAAAAGATGAATATAGTGTCTATGAAGAGAAATTGATGAAATTGAGTTTGATAACATAAATAAAGTGAGTTTTGGAATTCCAAAGTAAGTAAAAAGAGACCACACGAGAAAGTGGAGCTGAAATTCTCACTAAGATGAAGGGAAATTGCGGAGTAATTCGAGAAGAGTTGAGAGAAAAGTAATAAATTCTTGAAGTTTTTGGATTGCTTGAAACTAAGTTTAAATGAAAATGGAAGATTTAAGTGTTAAAAGTAGTTTGAACCCGTGATGGAAACCACAAAAAGGGGTATTAAAGAAATATATATGTTCAAGTTAGAACGAAACTAGAAAGGTTCTGTATGTTTCTCATCGAAGGGAGATGATTGGTGTTGGAAATTTCGGGGACGAAATTTTTATTTAGAGGGGAAGAGTGTAACATCCCCATGTTTGAAAAAGGAGCTATTTGTAACATACGTGGGAATTAATTCGTTTTTTTTTGTATGATTTGTATTTCCGGGATTGATAAAAGGAAGTGTTACTATTTTGAGTAAATGAGATATTAAGGAAGGATGAAGGATTTTGGTGAAACAAGGAAAGAAAATGAAATTTGATAAGAGAAAAGGACTAAATTGCAAGTTTGGAAAATTATTTTGGTTGAGAATGAAAAATTAAGGAAATTGTTGGAAGATGCAAATTGGCTAATGGGAGATAAGGAGGGACCCAATTGTAAATTTATTGTAAAGTTAAATTGTAATTAAGGGAGTGTTTCAAGAGGAATTAGAAAGTTTGGGGGGGGGGGATTGTAGTTTCAACCAAAGTTGATTAATTCTCATTTAAATTGATAGGAAGAGGAAGCAAAATCGGGCAAAAAGAAAAAAATTGGGAAAACGAAGAGGAAGAGAAAGTCGGTGGAGAGGAGAAGGAGAGGAACGTGAGGAGAACTTGGAGCTAGGATCAAATTGAAGGAAGAATCAACAAGTTAGAGGATCAAATTGGCTTGAGGTAGGGTTATTTCTCTTTCCTCCTTTTAGCAACTCCTCTTTCTCTTCATCTTTGTTGATGGTAGAATCATGGTAGAAGTGGGAGTAATGAGGTAAGTGCTATAATAAGATGGAGATAATGTTTATTTGATGTTTTGAGATGCCTTGAGATGCTAGAGATGAAAATTGGAAGGTTTTGTGGTTTGGTTTTAAAGAAAGAAAAAGTGTCAAATACTAGGGTTTTTGGACTGAATTCTTGGAAGAATTTATGTATAATTGTGGTTTTACGTGTTATTGATGATTCATGATGCTTAAACTTCAGTTTTGGATGAATTTTAGCCTTGGAAAGATTGAATTTTGGCCAAAACGTTTCTGCTCTGTTTTCTGCTGTTTCTCTTCTGTTTTTGCACTGTTTCTGGTTTTCTGTTGAATTTACTGGTTTTTGCAAAAAAAAAAAAATTCTATTTTGGTCCAAATGGTTTCTTTTGCTTAAAAATGGATGTTTGAGACTATTTTGTGACAAAAACCTTATGAGAAATGATGTTGGAATGTGACACAAAAACCTTATGGAAATGATTTTGAAATATGATGATAATAAAAAAGTTGGAAGTTATAAGAAAATGTGATATTAATGATACATTTTGGAAATGAAATTGTATAGCAAGTTTTTATTGAGAAATAAAGGAATTTTAAAACAAATGATGATGGATTATTTTGTATTGTTGAAAACCAAGTTTTGGAAATATTATTGAATATTTATATTATGAGAAACATTGTTGAATGATTTGGAATCATGAAAGTGGGAAATGTTGTTGAATATTTGTGTTATGGAAAGTATTATGGAAAGTATTGTTATGGAAATGCTAATTAGTATTTGTATCATGAACAATAATATTTTGGAATATGTATATGAATCATGGAGGATTTGATATTTGGAAAGTTTATGTGATGATGTAATTTAGAACTTGGAATATGTATTATGATAGAAAAGGAGAATGGAAAGAATTGAGTCATGATTACCCGAGGGTGGAATCCCTCCCCGTTTATTTGCGATGAGTATTCGGGTAACGGCTATGGTGGATTCCATAGTTGGCCTAAGGTAGATTCCTTAGGTGACAGGCTGATTGGTATGTGCGCACACCGGGGGACGCTCCGGAAAGCCTAGGTCGAGACGACCATTGGAAACATAATCATGACTATGTTTGATTATACCGACTATACCAATTGGTATCACGGGGGTCGGGTGCCGCGCGAGCACGGTCGGTAATGGTTTATATTGAGAATATTTTGGTAATACGATATTTTGAAAGAAAAATTATATGAAGGTACTTTTTGTGTTGAGATTGGCATATGAGTAATATTATGCATTGGAATTGTATATTTATTAAGTATTTTTGAAGAAAGATAGTTTTATATTATTTTGTAAAACGAGAATGACATATAAGTATTTATTATTTTTATATATTGACAAAGTTGTATTGAAAGTTGATGTTGTTTGGGGGATTGATGGTAAGTGAAAGATTTGTAACTCTACTGAGAATTCGTTCTCACCCCATTCCACTCTTCAGTTTTATTGTGCAAGTGTTGATTCGGTTTGTGGTAGTAACCCACTGGCTGAGGGATCTCACCCATCCACTTGGGTTTATTTCTGATTGTATATATATATGTCTTGTGCTGGGCCCTGCAAAGCTATTTTGGGGCAGAGCCCTTGTATTGTTTTATATCAGTACTCATATTATCATGTATGATATGTGGGTTTGTTGTTATTTTGTAAATTATTAAGGTTGTATCCAGTTGTTTATTATCTCTAGATATTACATATAATATGTGTTTCTAGAATGTTACACGTCATCCATAATCCAAACCTCAACTTTCTCGATTTCCTAAGTTAGTCCCATTTTCCTGAGTGACCACTCTTTCCTTGGATAGACTCATCGAGGGCGCCAGTTAGATATCTCTCATTTATAAATGAGGGACAAAATCCCATCTTGGTCAACTACATTCCTCAGCACTGCAATCAACCAAATCGTTACCTAGCCCTTATGGCTACCCTGCTACGGGCAACGTTAGACTAGGCCAAAGCCTGACAACTACAACGCCGGAATAGTCAAGACCTCAGGTCTAAGGCATCGTGACAGGCATACAAGAGAGACTAGCTAATGACTAAACCCATGCAGGACTCTCCGGGTCAGTCCAGCAATTGTAACCCCTTACTCATTGCACCATGACTCTCGCGCGGCATCTAGTGCATGTATCTCCATACACCGAGGTCATGCTGGTCTTAGTTCATTCTCGCTCCCACGAGAATGATCGACCAGGGACAGATTTAGATTAATTATCTCATAATTAATCAAGGACGCTATCATAGTAAACATGCTAATAATATGATAACAACATAATTTATCTCCATAAATTAATCAATATGTTCAAAACATATACATAAAATGATTGACCCTAGAGCACAATCTCCAACATCTTCTAGCTTTTACAATTAACCTAAGTAAAACAGGGTTTCTTAGAATGGATCAGAGAGTGAGTTAAGCTCATATATAAAATAATTGGTCCAAAAATTAATGAAAATAAATGAAAGATAAGAAATAAAAAAGGATAAAAGAAGATGGACGGTCAAATAAATAAATCCTCAATCATTAAATAATATAACTCTCGTTATAAATCATAATTTTATATATGATTCAGTGGCAAGAATCGAGCAATTCATATATGGGTGTATAAAATTCTTCCTTTCTTCTTAAATAACTTTTTCATTTCGCATATATGTATCCTAAATCGATGATCATAGGAAATACAATAACAGAAATTATAAAAGATATCAATAAGAAAATTGATATATGTCAGATTTATTATTTTATTCAAAATGAAGACAACTTTCTTTTTCCCTTACATGCAATTAGTTTATCATAATCTTAAAATGAGAACTCTTCAAGTTCTTAGCATGAGTACAATAACCTTTTCCTTTGTCTAAAAAAGGAGTAAAAAAAAAAAAAAAGGTGACATTTTAACAATTGAAGCTTCATAAGGTATAACTCTCTGAGTCCTGCCTCATAAGGTATAACTCTTTGAGTCCTGCAAGAGGCTTAACTATTGGAGCTTACAAAAATCAATTCACTAGTCTCAAATAAAGTGCAAAGCTCACATTATAATAAAGAATAGAAAGAAACATAGGTTTCAATAAACCTACAAAGTAATCATAAGTGGAGACAACGTACTTCGATGGGATATTCTTTGAGCTTAACCATCTGCATAATGTGCTTCTTGGATTCAATCACATTTGGCCCAGCTAGCAAGAAAAATGGCCTAGTGGATCAATACAAATAGTAAAGTTCCTAATAGACTCAAATTGCTTCTCCTTATCTATAAGAATGATTATTCCATATTTTCCTCCTTGGGTATATATAGAGAAGAATGTTCGTAGATAACAATTCAAAATAAAGATTAATGATATAGATTTCTAGCAATCAATCGAGTTAAATGAGATTGATAGTGTACAATTATATTTTTGGAAGAAATGATATTAGCATTAGTCTACTAATTGATATGAGGTCAAAGTTACCAAAATTTACATGCTAAGTTATATTGATTTGTCAACTAATCCTAAAATAACAACAAATGCACTATAATTGTATTTAATTGATTGCCAAAAGTAACACAAATAAACACATGATTGACAATCATGAATGAAAGAACCACTCAATCACATTAATTTCATGATTGGAAAGGATTAATCAATTCGAATATATACCGAAATTAACACAAAGAAACACATGATTTGCAATCATGATTGCCCAAAATACTCAATCACTTTAAATTCACGATTAGGCTGCATTAATTATTTCGAGTCCAGTTAGCTAAATTAATTCAAGTGGCATTGACATTCCACATAGCAACCATTCATTCGACACAAATATGCACGCATGAGACACATGAAGTTGGGAGATGGAACCCATGCCACGTAGGAGCCATGTGGCATGGTTTCAACCATGCTTCTTCTGATTATAGCATTGATAATAGACATTATAAGTGATTCGTAGTCACCTTTCATTCCTAATTGATATTGAAACATTAATCAATAATTCAAATATTAATCACAATTTAATTACTTAAATCACTATTAATTAAGGAATGAAAGGTCTTAGTTAAATGCTAAAATTACTATTAGATCGTGATTTTAGAATAAAGGGCTATTAATAAGATTTTTTTAAAGGCTAATATGATTAATAACCCAAGAATATACATACAATAAAAAAATATGCAATTAACCAATAACTATAATATTAATAATAATAACCCTTTTATCTAAAGTAGAAATCATGATAAAAGACACAATCTATTTCATACTTTTTTAAAACTTAATGCAAGCAAATCCATAAATCAACTCAATAATTAATATTTTTATATTTTTAGGGGCTGTACTCTAAAAAATTAAAGGCAACGCATTGTATGTCAATACATTTATGAAATAGCAAGCCAANGTATCTAGTGTCTTTCCGACTTTGAACTAGACCTAGACCAATAACACATAGTACACAGAGTAGTCAGTGAAGCCTGCTTCTATGAACCAACTACTCTTATTGTATACTAGAGGCATTAAGAGTCAGATTATACCCCCACATTTCTGCTATTAACGACGTTTTTGCGCGTTACAACGGCCGTGCGCGTGCCTGTTTCATAATGAATGCTCTAGAGATTTCGCCAGAATCTCATAGGAGCGGCCCCACTCCACATTCATCGAGGTGATTTCAATAAAGTGTATCTGCACTTATACACGATCCCATAGGAATATGAAATCATTAAGTACCTATGTACAACCTCACAAAAAATGCAGTATAGCACTATCACACACCATAGGAAGGGATATTTTAATTTAGTGCTACCAGAATTAACAGACGACTTGTTCTTCCCATTGAACCTTATTCATGGGATCACCAATCACAAAGGTTGGGTTGCCATCGTGGTTAATTTCAAGTTGGCTTAAATCCCATTCCCCTCGATGTTTCAAAAATTTGTTTCCTCCCAAGAGGCTTCGTTAACGGATCCGCAAGATTCACACTTGATTTTACATAATCAATTGAGATTGCACAATCTTTTAGCAGCTGCCTCACAATATTATGTCTCAATTGAATGTCTATTTTTGCCATTAAAGGTCTTATTTTTAGCCGTAGCTATCGCTGATTGGCTATCACAGTGTAATGAAATGGATGGAATTGGTTTGTCACCTAATGGGATATTTGCTAAGAAGTTTTCCAACCACTCAGCCTCAATTTCAGCCAACTCCAAAGCAACAAACTCAAAATCCCTTAAGGATTTAGTTATAAAGCTTTGCTTGGCTGACATCCATGTGACAACACCACCAACAAACATAAACACATAGCCATTAGTGGATTTTGTCTTATCTGAATTTGAAATCCAGTTAACATCACTGTATCCTTCTAATACAGCGGGAAATCCACTATATAGTATACCATAGTTTATGGCACCTCTCAAATATTTTATATTTACCAAGGCCTCCCAACATTCATTGTTTGGACAATGAGTATATCTGCTCAATCTACACACAGCATAAGCTATGTCAGGCCTGGTATAATTCATTAAATACAACAGACTCTCAATAATCTGTGCATATTTAGATTGAGCCACAAGATCTCCTCTATTTTTCTTTAATTACACACTAGAATCATAAGGAGTACTCACAGGAGATCTATCATATTGTTTAAACTTTCTCAGAATCGTCTCAATATAAAGTTCTTGAGAAAGTAAGATACAATTTTCATTCCTTATGATTTTAACACCAAAAAATAGTTTTGCTTCACCCATATCTTTCATATCAAAATTAGAAGCAAGTAAAGATTTTATTTCAAGTATAATACACATACTTGTACCACAAATTAGCATGTCATCCACATACAAGCATATAATAACACAATCATCATTTACAACTTTGTTGTAAACACATCTTTCAACTTCAACAGAAGAGAAATTACCACTTAACAAAACTTTATCAAATTTTTCATGTCATTGTTTGGGTTCTTGTTTTAAACCATACAATGACTTCACTAATTTACATACTTTATTCTCTTGACCAGGAACACTAAACCCTTCAGGTTGTATCAAATAAATTCCTTCATCTAAATCACCATTTAGATAAAACAGTTTTCACATCCATTTAATGAATAAAAGGATTGTGAATTGATGCTAAAGCAATCAAAATTCGCACATAAAAAATTCTGGTCACAAGAGACAAGGTATTAAAATAATCAATGTTTTCTTTTGTGTATAGCCTTTAGCTACCAACCTCGCTTTATATTTATCTATAAAATCATAGGAAAAGGTTTCCTTTTAAAAACTCATTTACACCCAATTGGTTTTGCTCCCTAAGGAAAATCAACTAATACTCATGTTTTATTCTTATTTAAATAACCAATCTCAGCTTTAAAACTTCTCCCCATTTATCAGCATCATGAGAAGAAACAACTTCATAAAAATTTCTAGGCTCATCTTCAACTAGAAAAGTATGAAAGTCATCTCCAAAAGATTTTTCTTTTCTATCCCTTTTGCTTCTTCTCAAATTTTCATACAAATCATCATTTCCTAAAATGGAAGACGAAGCAAAAGAGGTCTCAAAATTTCTAGGAATATGCTCATCTTTCAAAGGAAAATATTTTCAAAAATTTGCATCATTTGTCTCAATAATTGTGTTTTGATTCAAAACACCACTTCTTAAAATTAAGAATCTATATGCACCACTATTTTGAGCATAACCAATAAAAACACAGTCAGCAGTTTTAGAACTCAATTTTCTCTTTTCAAAAATAGGTAATAAAACTTTAATAAGACACCCCCACACTTTCAAATATTTCAAATTTGCTACAAAAACTTTCCATACTCATAAGGTGTCTTATCAGTCTTCCTACGAGAAATTTTATTTTGTAGAAAACAAACATATAACAAAGCTTCACCCCACAAATTATTATAAGCACAAAACACTCATCAATTCTTTCAAAATAAATAATTTATAGGAAGCAATTTTTCAAACTTAAAAATGAACTTGCCAAAAACCATAAATGATAGATACGAACTCATCTATAATGTTAATCCATTCTATGATAAAAATAAAATAATATAACAACAAATAACCAAATATTTGAGTTAATTGATATTTTATCAATACTCAAAATATACAGATCTTGATTACAATAACCCTTTCCCACAAATATTATTCTTTGTCATTATAGTCTTATAAGATTTAAATGACACTTTTATCCCAGCTTTCACTAATAGAGCAACAAAAATTAAATTTGCTCTCACAGTGGATATATACAGAACATCATTCAATTGTAAACTCTTTCTCGTTGTGAGCTTAATCACAACTTTTCCTTTCCGTAGAACCTTGATAGTTCCGGAATCAATAAGATAGATTTTATCATCCTCTTCTACAAAGGAGGAATGCAGTTCTTTATTAGAACAAATGTGCCTTGTAGCTGATGGAGATTGTGCCCTAGGGCCAATCATTTTATTTATGTGTTATTATTTGAACATATATTTTTGATTAATTTATAGAGATAAATTATGTTGTTATCATATTATTAGCGTGTTTACTATGATAACGTCCTTGATTGATTATAAGATAATTGATCTAAAACTGTCCCTGGTCGATCATTCACGTGGGAACGTAAATGAACTAAGACCAGCATGACCTCGGTGTATAGAGATACATGCACTAGATGCTTCTCGAGAGCCATGGTGCAATTTTGTAAGGGTTACAAATTGCTGGACCGACCCGGAGAGTCCTGCATGGGTTTAGTCATAAGCGAGCCTCTCCTGTACACCTGTCACGATAGCCTTAGACCTGAGGTCTTGACTATTCCGGCATTGTAGTTGTCAAACTTTGGCCTAGTCCAACGTTACCCGTAGCAGGGTAGCCATACAGGCTAGGTACGGGTTTGGTTGATTACCGTGCAAAGGAATGTGGTTGACCAAGATGGGATTTTGTCCCTCATTTAAGATGAGAGATATTTAACTGGCGCCCTCGATGAGTCTGTCCAAGAAATGCGTGGCCACGCTGGGAATTGGGACTAACTCAGGAAATCGAGAAAGTTGTGGTTTGGATTTTGGATGACATTCCCGTGCCTGATCCATGACCAAAATATCGTGAGACAATAGGAATTATGACAAGGTGGTATTTAGGTTAAATCGTTAAAACGTTAAAGCGATAACTCCCGTGTTTTGGGTAGTTGTGATGGCTTGCTAGAGTCCGCTCACAACTTGTGAATCATAAAGATGATTTGCTGCCAACTTCACGTGAGGCCTGCTGGGTCACACATGAGCAGGATCAAGATGCTAATTCTTGGGACACGAATTAGGGTTAATTCGTGAGTCACTTAGGTGACACAATTTAGGACATAGTTAAATGTCTTAGGACATTAAATCTTGTCTTAAATAAATATCTATGATTAAGGTTTTAAATTTGTTGGACAAATTTAAATTTAAATTAATTGTTAAATAGTTTTACAATTAAAATATTAGTGAATAAATAAATTAAATAAGTTTCCTAAAAATTAGGGAATTATTGATTTATTAAATTCACTAAAATTGGGAAATATAAGGATGAGGGTGGCGCCTCATTATCTTTATTTTTATTAATAGAAATTGTTTTTATTAATTAAATAAAGATAAGATAAATATCTTTTGGAAAAGATATAGGATTTGAATTAAAAGATATTAAGGTAATTCTTTTATTCAAAATTGTTAGGAATTAGTTATAACTACCTAAGGAGTTTGGGTTGTTATAAAATTCCTCCAAAAACTCCATGAGAATTTCGCCTACCCCCTTTCTTGGGATGGAAGATTTGATCTTGCATTTTAGAGTTTGGGTCTAGGCTAAAGTCGATTTTTATATTTAATTATTAAAGTAATATTTAAATTATAAAATCAAAATCTCATGACTCATTCCAACCAATAGGATTTGAGCAAATCAAGATTTGATCCAAGATTTGATCTTGGATAGGTCAAATTCGAAAATTGGGCTTTATTTTTGAATTATAATATTAAGTTTAATATTATAAATCAAAAGATATTTTGAGATATCTAAAAGATATCCCATATCTTAGAGATATCCTAATTGGATTAGGATTCCCTAAAACTAGGAATGAGAACACTATAAATAGAGGCACTAGGCGCCTATCTCAGAGATAACTCACAACACAGATCAATTCTTGGTCAGACCAAGAATTTCGCCTAGAGCATCTATAGAGAGTGAAAAATCGCCTAGTCCTAATATTATGAGAGTGAGTCGATTTTCTTGAAGAAAGAGAATTGGACCTGCACCTGATAATATTAGTACTTCCCAATCAATCTTGATAATCAAGAACAGTTCTTGATTATTCAAGAATCATAGATAGAGTTCCCGTATTCACTTGGGAAGAAGTGAAGGAGGCTAGCACCTAGGCATCTGCCAAACTGCTCGTGTGGATTACTGGTAGAGGAAGGACACTCTGTGGACTTCTCAAATTCTCGAATACGATAAGTCACTGATCATAACTAGGTAAACATCTGTCCTTATCTGGTATAAACATAGTTAGTGGATCCTGGAAGGAATCACAGAGTTAGCTTTTAGTTTTATTTGCGTTTTAGTCCAAATTTAAAGAATTTTTCTTCCGCTGCGCTCCCTCTGTGATTTCCCAACAGTAGCACCACAATCTATCAACCATTTTTCATATCAGATATTAGTAAAACTTCAGAGGGCATTGCAATAATAATTTGATTATTATTGTCATCATCTCTATAAACCAAATTTCCATTTGATTTAAGAGGATTATCACACTCTTGATAATTTTCTCAAACTCTCATTAAACATTGCAATTCATGATGTTCTGATATACCATGCACAAAACAATTATGTTTAATATAACATTGGGATTAGACTCAATGGGTTTGTAATCAGATTATTGATAATTTTTTATCATAAAATAAATCAAACATACCTCTTGAAGCACAATATTAAATCCAATGTTAAACATACCTCTCCATCCAATGCACGAGTCATACTCTCAATTTAATTATTAACTATAATAATGAAACATATCTGGACTTCGTGCTTCGTGGACTTCACACTTATTAATTGTAATTGCTTCCAAATATACCTAAATTTGTACGCAGTCTGCTTTCTGTTGACATATTTATGCAAAAAGAATATCCAGCAACCACACTAGTACTTGATTTTGAAAAACATATCATTCTGCCTCTATTACTAGATGGCCTTCTGGGAAGCAAGCTAAGTGACGCCTAAATTCCTCTGCTACAGGTAATTTCCCACCATCTGAGCATTCACTTTTGCATTCTTCACTATGGAATACGTAGCTACTCAAACATGGATGGCTCTTAATCCCATCCATCACTTTTCCTCTAATCAAAAGACAACGCCGGTAAGCCATCCTCGCCAATTAAACTCGATCTACAATCTGGATGGATAAATCCTGAAGAAGCGCTTCTACAGAGTACAGTCCTCACAGCAAATCGATAATGAGGAAGCACGCAAGAATTGGAATCAATTGACAATATGGCTCGGAAGCACGATTTGGAAAGTTGAGAAATAGGGTTTAATATCTCTTCAGATTGTTGGGGATTTCTCACAAAAATTTCGAGTCGCGTCTCTAGGACACTGTCCTGAAGAGATATTCCGGTATCCCACTGATTAGAAACCGGCACTCTCACAGGATTAAACGAAATCTTCCTCAATGTCACACAAAGAGGGATACAGAATAGCAGAAGAAAAGTTAGAGACTCTGATACAAGAGAGGGAGGCTGCTCATTGTTTAGAAACTAGGGTTCTCATGTACATATAATAGGTCTAATAAAATATTTATTTAATTATAATAATTAATAAAATATTTATTAATTATAATAATAAATAAAATAATATAACAAAAATAACCTCAACCCTCATATCTCTTTTGTGTAGGCAATTTGGGCTTATTTTACACACTCAATATTAGACTTGGGTCCAACAGAAGCTTCATAAGGTATAACTCTTTGAGTCCTGCAGGAGGCTTAACTATTGGAGCTTACAAAAATCAATTCACTAGTCTCAAATAAAGTGCAAAGCTCACATTATAATAAAGAATAGAAAGAAACATAAAGAATTGATATGAGGTCAAAGTTACCAAAATTTACATGCTAATTTATATTGATTTGTCAACTAATCCTAAAATAACAACAAATGCACTATAATTGTATTTAATTGATTGGCAAAAGTAACACAAATAAACACATGATTGACAATCATGAATGAAAGAACCACTCAATCACATTAATTTCATGATTGGAAAGGATTAATCAATTCGAATATATACCGAAATTAACACAAAGAAACACATGATTTGCAATCATGATTGCCCAAAACACTCAATCACTTTAAATTCACGATTAGGCTGCATTAATTATTTTGAGTCCGGTTAGCTAAATTAATTCAAGTGGCATTGACATTCCACATAGCAACCATTCATTCGACACAAATATGCACGCATGAGACACATGAAGTTGGGAGATGGAACCCATGCCACGTAGGAGCCATGTGGCATGGTTTCAACCATGCTTCTTCTGATTATAGCATTGATAATAGAC
>QANZ01038910.1:33844-51689 GCA_003254925.1 Chamaecrista fasciculata
GAAATACCCGAAAATAATAGATATAGGATAGGATATCCTAATTTGAAAATCGGATATATTCGAAATTCGATACCCAATATCCGTTAATTAAAATAAATTAATTAAAAATATAATAAAAAATGTATAAAATATAATAAAATTGTTATATTATAGGGTATCGGATACCGGGTACCATAACTATCCGTTCATTTCGGACAGATATCGGATAGTTGATTTTTTATTTTTAAATATTCGTACTCAATCCAATATCCGGTATCCGACGGATATCAGATATTTTTTACGGGTGGATTCGGACGGGTATCCTAAATATCCACCCAAATTGCCATCCTTACATTGGTCCCATAATGTGCAACATTTTGCAAATATATGAGACCAATTATGCAACTTGAACAAAAGATATGAGATCAATTTTGCAATCTGACCTAAAGATATGGAACCAAAAGTACAATATGGAACCAAATTAAGACTTAAGAAAAGGTTACGAGACGAAAAGTACATTTTAGCCTAACATATATATATACATATTAGGCTAAAGAGCAAATTTGGTCCCATATCTTTTGCTCAGTTCCCAATTTGGTCTCATATCTTTGGGTCAGGTCCCAATTTGATCCCATACCTTTTTCTGTTGCATATTTGGTCTCATATCTTTGGGTTAATTGCATAATTGACCTATATCTTTAGGTCAGATTTAAAAGTGGTCCTATATCTTAAAATATATGAGACCGAAATTGGGATTTTTGCAAATATATAGGACTAAAATTGCAACAAAAAAGATACAGGACCAAATTGGGAACTAAGCAAAAGATAAGGGACCAAATTTGCACTTTGACCTATATATTATTATATATTTTTGTTTATTTATCTAACAACTTTTTTTTTATAAAAATAATACTAAAAAATTATATTATGTAATACAAACACCCGTTCATTGCACAGAGTACACTCTGAGTCTATTAGATGTATATCTTCATTCAAGCGACCATGTCCATAGCAAACTAGCCAGATACAATCATCTAGACTTCATCCATCTTAATAATGCTTTTGAATATTATCCAACTTTGATATCTTTATAATTAAATTCCTAATTTAGTATAAGTATAATGTAGTATTATGATATGATATTAATTTATTTATGGGTCAAAGTGCATTTTAGGTCCCATAACTTTTTGCTCAGGTCTCAACTTGGTCCCATAATTTTTTTGTTGCACTTTTAGTCACATATCTTTTGCTCAGGTTGCAAATTTTGGTCCCGTATAATTTTTTGTCCCACTATATCTTTTGGTCAGGATGCCAAATTGGTCTTATATCTTTTCAAAATGTTTCACTGTCAGTCCCACCTAACTCAAAGATATGAGACTGATTATGCATCTAACCAAAAGATATGAGACCAATTCTGCAACCTAACCCAAAGATATGGGACCAAAAGTGCAGCATAAGACTAAATATGCAACTTGAGCAAAAGATATGAAACCAAAAGTGCAATAAAAAAGTTATATGACCAAATTGAGACCTGAATAAAAGTTATGGGACTAAAAGTATACTTTGACCTTCTTTATGTAATTTAATTAATTCTATATAATTAATGTAATTTGATTAAGCCATGGATCATTTAGAATCTACATAAAAATTGTTTTGGATCATTTGCCTAGGTCATTTAATAATGTGAGCACAAATACATTTATAGCCAAAAAAAATAGTTTGGAGAATGAATCTTTGAACGTGCATTGCAATTCAATATTTATGGTCATTGAAATATACTCTATATATACATGTAATAAATATGTAATGATTGCTTTAGAAGAATGTCTAAGTGATAAATGCTATGATTAACGTTTAGGATTAAATTGTAAGATTTGCTTTTAGGGAACCTACCCGTGCATCGCACGGGTCAAAGGCTAGTTATATTAATATCGCTATAGGTGATAACCCTTCTTTACTTAATTGACACAGATTGATTAGTCATTAAGTCAATTATTGATAATAATGCAATGAATCAATTTAATATTGATTAATTAATACCTATAATCTTACTATTATTTTGTCAAATATAAAATAGAAATCCCTATAAAAGACATAATCCATTTATTTAGAAAATTTTTGGCTTTTGGAATGTTAATCAATTCGAACTATAAGTCCATACGCTTCACTGATTTATTAGGTTGTAGAGGTTTTAATGATATCAAAAAATTGATATTTATAATATTAATATCATTATATATTATTAGTAATTATAGGTTTTCCCTTAATTAGTGTTGTTTGGTTAATTAATTAAAGAGCCAAATATTGCTCAGAATGAAATCAATCAATTTAATATTTTTTTAAATAAAATGCAAGCAATTCCATAAATCAAATCAATACTTACTAAGATTCTAGTTATACGGTTGAGATTTTTTATAAAATCTATATCAAGACATCGCAACTCATTAGTAATATAAAACAGTCGGCCGAAGTTTGAATGTTAAATTAATTTATTTTTTTTCATTGTTGAGAACCAATTGCGTAATATCATTTATAAGTTGGTTTGGAATTTAATTCTGTGCGCTTTGACATAAAATCAGTAATCATCTACCTTTCCTTGATTGATATTGTTGGAGATTATGGAGCAAAACGCAGCGGAAAGGTAAAATTAAAATTTTTACAAAACTTATAATCTCCTCCAAATGATCCACTACTTATGTTTATACCAATGGAAAAAAGGACGTTTACCTAAATCAGACGGTTGCTTTGAAAAACGCGATTCCAAAAAGTCCACAGACTCGTGTCCTTCCTCTACCGGTGATCCACACGAACAGTTTGGCAGATACTCAGGTGCTAGCCTCCAATCTCTTCTCCAAGAGATTATGGGAACCAATCTACAATCTTGGAATTTCAAGAACACTTCTTGAAATATCCAAGAACCCAAAGTGGCGCACCAAGAAACAATTTCTTGGCCACTAACTCTGGGGTTTGGCGCCTCTATCTCTTCCTCACACACAAATCGCCTCTAAAACCCTAGGTTTAGGGTTAGTCGAACTTTTCCTATTTCCTCTAGAGTTATGCGCCTTTTTCTCTATTTCTCTCACACTAGGCGACTTGTCTCATCTCTCTTAGGCTAGGCGACTTTGTGTGTATTTATAGAGAGTCCATTCCTCAAATTAGGGAATCACCAAATCTTGATTATAAGATTACATTAATATTATAATTCAAAATTAAAAGGCAATCTTAATTTAAATTTCAAGATCATATCTTGAAATCCAGAATGCACACTTCCCATTGGTCGGAATGAGTCAAGAGGATTTGAATTCTTAATTAAAATATTACATTAATATCTTAACTCAAATTTCAAAATGCATTCTTGAAATTCAAAACGCAAGATCAAATCTTGCATTTGAATCTTGAAGAATGCGCCACCCCTTAGTGTATCTTATAGGAATTTAATAAATAAGAAAACAATCCTAACTCTTAGGAAGTTATAATCTTATTAATATTCTTAACAAATTGAATTAAAATATTACCCTAATATCTTAATTCAAATTCAAATCTTGAAATCAAATTAACAAAATCATATTTCATTAATTAATTCAAGAGTGAGGCGCCACCCTCCTCTTGTTATCCTTCAATATTAGAGAATTTAATAAATCAATAATCCCATAACTCTTAGGAGACTTAGTCAATTGATTATTCCCTAATATTTTAGACAAGAATTCAATTGTAAATAGATTAATCAAATTAACTATTTAACAATTAATATATTTAAACTTGTCTAACAAATTTAAATATCACAAATGTAGATTTTATTTAAGATAAGACTTCATGTCCTAAGACATTCAACTATGTCTTAAATTGTGTCACTAAAGTGACTCACGAATTACCCTAATTCGAGTCCCATTACAGTATCTTGATCCTGCTCATGTGTGACCCAGCAGGCCTTACGTGAAATTGGCAGCAAGCCATCTCTACGACTCACAAGTCGAGAGCGGACTCTAGCAAGCCATCACGACTACTCAAAACACGTGAGTTATCGTTTTAACATTAACAACTTGACCTTAGTACCACCTTGTCATAATCCCTATTGTCACACGATATTTTGGTCATGGATAAGCCATGGGGAAGTCATCCTTGTAATCCAAACCATAACTTTCTCGATTCCTTGAGTTGGTCCCATTACCCTGTGTGGCCACACATTCCTTGGACAAACTCATCGAGGGGCCCAGTCAAATATCTCTCAACTTAATGAGGGACAAAATTCCTTCTTGGTCAACCACATTCCTCAGCACGGCAAACAACTAAACCCGTACCTAACCTGTATGGCTACCCTATTACGGGCAACGTTGGACTAGGCCAAAGTTCAGCATCTACAACGCCGGAATAGTGAAGACCTTAGGTCTAAGGGCATCGTGACTGGTGTACAGGAGAGGCTAGCTCATGACTAAACCCATGCAGGACTCTCTGAGTCGGTCCAGCAACTTGTAGCCCTTTACATAATTGCACCATGACTCTCGAGAAGCATCACATGCGTGTATCTCCATACACCGAAGTCATGCTGATCTTAGTTCATTCACATTCCGACGTGAATAATCGACCAGAGACAGTTTAGAATAATTATCACATAATTAATCAAGGATTGTTATCACAGTAAACATCCTAATAATATGATAACGACATAATTTATCATTCATAAATCAGTCAAAAAATATGTCCATACATATAAAATGGTTGGCCCTAGGGCACAATCTCCCTCAGATATTGACTAATTAATAAATAAGTAATGAAGAAGTTAGAGGATAACCGGATCGCAAGCTAACAATTTACTATTGAGTAATCAATAGCTATAATATAAGTTATTTTGGAATTTAATTCTATGCGATTTGACTTAAAATCAGTAATCATTTGCGCTTCCTTAATTGATATTGACTAATTAATAAATAGGGTAAATTACACTTTGGTACCCTATGGTTTAAAAAATGACACTTTGGTACCTTGTGGTATTCTCTATTGGTATCCTTTGAAGCTATTTTGTAATTTTAACCATAACAAATTTTGTAAAAATTACATATTGACCCCAACATAATTTTTAAACTTTTCATTTTAGTCCCTAGATAACATGTATCCAGGGACCTATTTGAAATTTTTTTGAAAATATTGGGGGTCAATATGTAATTTTTGCAAAAATTGTTATGGTTAAAATTACAAAATAGTTCCAAAGGATACCACAGTGTTAATGGAGAATACCACAGGGTACCAAAGTGTCATTTTTTAGCCATAGGGTACCAAAGTGAAATATGACCAAACCAAAGGGTACCAAAGCGTAATTTACTCTCATAAGTAAGTAGTGAACCAGTGAGAGGATGACCAGAATGCAAGCTAACAATTTATTATTGAGTAATCAAAAGCTACAATCTTACTATTAATTTCTAAAATATGAAATAGATATCGGGATTAATGTCACAATCAATTTACTTTTTTTTTTTAGGGTAAATTACACTTTGGTACCCTGTTGTTTGACCCGATTTCAGTTTGGTACCCAGCGGTTTGAAACTTGACACTTTGGTACTCTGTGGTATTCTCCATTAACACTTTGGTAGCATTTGGAGCTATTTTGTAATTTTAGCCATAACAAATTTTGCAAAAATTACATATTGACCCCAAAAAATTTCAAATAGGTCCCTGGATACATATTATCTAGGGACTAAAATGAAAACTTTAAAAAAAATTTGGGGTACGAAAGTGAAATATGACCAAACCACAAGGTACCAATGTGTAATTTACGCTTTTTTTAACAGTATTCACGTAATATCAAATATATTCGACTTTGAAATTTAATTCCTTATGTGTCATGAACGTTTATGTCATGACCCCCTCTTAGGAGGCACGTGACCGACACAGACATGGGCCTACCCCATGCCGTAAGCCTACCCATAGACAATCCATGACAACCCGCTGACCGGGCACCCGTCGTAAAGTGCCAAACGAATCAAATTAATAATACTCGAGCCTCGCAAGCATTACTATATAGTAAAATATAGTATAGATGCTAACCCAAGGTCGAATCTCTCACGGAATTTCGAGGTTAAAGATAACTACTATTTATATGAATATCTATGAACTTAGGTGAGGCTATTAAGATAGGTATAAAAGAAATAATATAAAAGAGACAGAAACAATAAAGATAAAGATATCCTAGAGAACGATCATGAATTTCACCCTCCTAGTTCATAAGAGATATGGAATTGAAGTGCCACTTTAATTATGTAACAAACCATATCCAATGATGTATTTTGAACATAAAATACTAATCATATAAGTGAAGTGCAATCCACCCTAGTTATAGGAATTGTTATTGCATCTTCAAATGTACGAGCAATTAAAGCAATGGCGAAAGATATAGAATTAGGATAGATAACTCATCCAAAACTGGGAATATGAGCATTTGTCATTAACCTTTCAAAACAATCTCTATTATTGCAGATCAAGCCAATAGACAAATATGGAAATTAAAGAACAATCCTAAGAACTATACTCTCTAAAAGCAATGGCGAAAATAGAGACATAGATAGAACACTCTTTTGTAAACCAACCATGCAACGACATGTTTAAAGAGCAAACTCTATTAATCGTAAAAGAGATAAACCACTGGAGTACCAACAGATGCAATTAATCAACTTATGAACTACCTGTTGGAGATTGTGCCCTAGGGCCAATCATTTTATTTGATAAATATGTTGTGAACATATTATTAATTTATGGAAGATAAATTAATGTGTTGTCATATCATTCGCATGTTTACTATGATAACGTCCATGATTAATTATGAGATAATTAATCTAAAATTGTCCCTGGTCGATTATTTTGTGGGAGCAAAAATGAACTAACACCAGCATGACCTCGGTGCATGAGATGCACGCACTAGATGCTGGGACGAGAGTCATGGTGCAATTACGTAAGGTGGTTACGAATTTCTGGACTGACCCGGAGAGTCCTGCATGTGTTTAGTCATCAGCTAGTCTCTCCTAGTACGCCTGTAGCGATGCCTTTGACCTGAGGTCAATGACTATTCCAGCGTTGCAGTTGTCAGTCTTTGGCTTAGTCTAACGCTGCCCGTAACAGGGCAGTTATACGGGCTGAGTACGGGGCTGGTTGATTGCTCTGCAGTGGAATGTGGATTGGCCAAAATGGGATTTTGTCCCTCATTAAGTTGAGAGATATCTAACTGGCGCCCTCGATGAGTCTGTCCAGGAAAAAGCGTGGCCACGCTGGGATTTGGGACTTACTCAAGGAATCGAGAAAGTTGAGGTTTGGATTATGGATGACATACCTGTGCCTAGTCCATGACCAAGATATCGTAGGACAATCGGATCACGTACACGGAGGTACTGAGGTTAAGTCGTTCTTCCGGTTACCGAACGATAACTCACGGATTATGGGTAGTTGTGATGGCTTGCTAGAGTCCGCTCACAACTTGTAGGTCATGGGGATTCCCTACTGCCAACTTCACGTGGGGACTGCTGGGTCACACACGAGCAGGAACTGATCACCATTCGAGTGGGACACGAATTAGGGTTAATTCGTGGGTCACGCGAGTGACACGATTTAAGACACAGAGGAAATGTCTGGGACATTAGGTCTGGTCTTAATTAATCTACAGATGACATATTTAGATTTGTGGGACAAATTTAAATATTAATAATTGAATATAATTAATGAGATTAATTATAGGCAATTTAAATATTAGGAAAATAATTCTGGATAATGTTCCTAAGAGTTAGGAAATTATTGAATTATAAAATTCCTAATAAATAGGAGAGGGTGGCGCCTCTTGGGAATTATTTGGGTTAAATAAAAATGTTTTATTTAATTCAAATAATATTTGAAATTCAAATGGAGATTTGAAATTCAAAAGATTTGGTGAGTATCTTTTAATATCTTTGGTGAATCAAAAATTAGAGGTTTTTGATTAATTAAATTCCAAGGATAATTAAAGGGGATTAGGCGCCATCTTGGTGGGTCCCATTGGGAGATTTGATCTCTCAATTTGATTCTCCAAGATTGCATTTTGAATTTAAATATAATATTAAGGTAATATTATAATTATAAATTCAAGGCCTAAAATAATTATATTATCAGAATATCTTTATTTTAGGAATAATTAAATCACCAAAATATCTCCCTATTTAAAGGGGGCAAATCGACTTGCCCATATGAATAGCATACAAACCCTAGTTTGTTTTTCCTTCTAAGAGTTAGAGAGAGAAAAATTCCTTTGCACACACCATAGAGAAAATCGACTTGCTCTAAGAGTTAGAGAGAGATTTCGACTTTGCTCTGTAATTAGGGTTTTGAGAGAAGAATAGGCAAGAAGGAGTTCTTGTGGGGGGATTCTTCTTAGCGCCACCTCCATTGCTGAATTATCAAGAAGGAGTTCTTGAAAATTCAGAGGTCTGTAGATTGGTCCCGGAAATTCTTTTGAGAAAAGAATTTGGAGGCTATCACCTCGGTGATCAAAGAAACTGTTCGTGTGGATTACTGGCAGAGGGAGAACTCTGGGAGTGGATCCGTGGAACTCGCCCCGTACAACCATCGTTTTGAAACTCTGAGGTATAACACTAACCAAAAGTTTTAAATTCTACTAGCGGATCCGTTCGGGAATCATAGGACCTAGGCGTTTAATTTTAATTTTATTTTTGCTTCCGCTGCCTTAGGCGCCTAGGATTCATAGGACCTAGGCGTGTTTGACAAATTTTAACCATAACCTTTGAATCTCTAAAATAAATTGAAAGAAATAAATAAATTATTGGAGATAATTTTACTAACTTTGTAAAGCCAAATAAACAATAATTAAATCTGAATAAAGAGAAGTTTCAACCCACGTCACCTCATAATAGTGATGTGAGAATTAGGGTTATTTTATTTTGTAGGGAGAAACCCTCGTATAAATAAGGTTTTTAACGAATAGGAAATTTTTTTTCAATAGATAACTTTGATATTAAATATTTGATTTGCCTCTAATTTAAAATAAGTATCACGAAAAATCTAACAAACTCGTCAAATATGTAATTGTTAAGTATACCATTTAAACTTTGTCATAAAATAACTTAGTGTCTAAATTTGTATTTTAATGAGGTAATTACTACTCCCTCCGGTTCTGAATATCTGGTGTTTTAGAAAATCATTTTTGTTCCAAAATATCTGATGTTTTATAAATTCAAGAGAGCATTAATTATTTTTTTACCATTCTACCCCTATTAAATATAGTAGAGTCATAAATGTATAAACATTTTCCAAGTAATTTAATAGGGATAGTTTAGTCATTTTACTTCATTTTTCTCTTCATTCTATGCTGGCTAATCATTTCCTTAATCTGTGTGTAGAAACCTTAAACACCAGATATATAGAACCGGAGGGAGTAGTACTCTAAGACTGTCAATTGAGTCTTTACCTAATACACATGTGAATAATCCGATCAATGATTACCACATTTAAACATGACCCAAGTATGATTTCATTTCTAATCACAAAATTCAACCATTTAATCAGTATAATAATTAATATTAATCTATACCACTTTTAATGGAAAAATTCCAACATTTATTTCTTGTTGACAGAAACAGAGACATACATTAAAAACAGCAGAAAATTACACGGACAGAAGGGACATCTCAGCGACTCAGCCTATAACATAAGGATAGAAAGCTCAGAACCCCATTATTCTATTACAATTAACCCCACACTGCACACAAACACACATAATTATATTATATATATATATATATGCCCATAATTAACACGTTCACACTTTCATATTTAATAATCAACTAATTATTTGATTCTTAATAAATCACTCGGTTAACAACTCAGATTTTTTTTTAAGATTAAAATACATAATTTTGTCTTAAAAGATTAAAATAATATATTTTTTATTCAACAATTTATTATTTAATTTATGAAAATGACTAATAAATATATTATTTTAATATTTCAAAGACTAAATTATTTCTTTCAATCTTTTAAAAATTAAGTTGTTAATTCGAGAATTTTTTAAGATCAAATTGTTAGTTTATTTTCATTTATTTATTTCATTAATCCAGAATTTGATCCAATGGTTTGGTGCTAAAGTTGAGCTTTTCCTTGTTTGCGTGATCAGAATTGATCATACGTTCCTTGTCAAGTTTCTTGAGGTTAGCTAATTCAAGATCTTTCACCATCTTCCTTCTGTACATCTCTGAGAAAGTGATTGGATCCTTCAATATAGCTTCATCTCCCTCTCTCACTTTCAAAGGATAAACTATTGCATCTGGTGACGGATTTTGAAATGTCGCTATTGACAATCTACTCTGCTTTGAATTCACCACTGCTTGATGATCTGCGTTCTTGAATCTTCCATTGCTCAAGTACTAAAAAAAACATCAAGTTAAACCATATTATAAAAAAAGTTAAACACACTTTACACTTTGGTTATATAACTCTAATATAATAATATAAAAGAATAAAAATAATAATAATTTGCAAGTTGAACTAGAAAAGCAAATAAAAGTGCATGCACTTTAATTTACCCAATTATTTTTTTAAGAATACAATATCAAAATCAAAATGTAATTAATTAAGGATTTATCTAACATGTGCCCTTAGAGTACATTTTAAGGTTTCTTCTGATTGGTTAGTAGAACATCTCATATCTTAAAATCTACAAAAATTTATTTAAAAGATAATTTTTAATATTTGAAAACTCACTTGACCGATGGAAATAGAAGGACCCATTAATTAAAACCTTGTTGATAAGTCCATGCCTATTATATTTGACATGTGTCACAATCACCAAACATTATATATAAGAAGTCAAGGAAAATATTAATATATATACCGACATACATGGCCATGATCACCAAGGTTGACAACGAAAGCTCCTTCCACAGGCTGAACAGTGATCCAAGTGTTGCCATTATCTTTTGTAGCTTGAAGTCCACCAACTTGGTCTTGAAGTAAAAGTGTGATAGTTCCTGGATCTGTGTGTCGTTTCAGTCCAAGTGTTAAATCTGGCTGTGGGCATTTTGGATAGTAGTTTAACACAAGCTTTTGGTCCATCTCCACACACGCCTTTGTTAAAGCCTCTTTCTCTAATCCCATGGCTTCTGATAAAATCTCAAGCAATTTGCATGCCAAATTCATAAGCTTCTCACTGTATTCTTCTGTCACTTTTCTCCATCCTTCTGGCTTCTCTGGCCACATTGAGTAGTCTCTGCTTTTCTCGGGTTGTGAGAAATATATGAACATCTCTCTCCAATCTAGTACTGCCTCTCCCTGCATGCAAGCACATCACATAAATAAAGTAGTTGAGAGTCTATGTGGCAGTAAGATATACTATTTGTCAGATTGTCACGTTACATTTTTCTTGAAGAAATTTTGTGTATTTTAACCAAATAATATATATCTATACAATCTTATTTTTTTTTTTAAATCATATCAGAAATATACTTAGGACTCTTTTAAAAACATATTCCCATTGACCAAGAAATAAAGGAGTCATTAATTAAGAGTAAACTAATAATTCGATTTGTGAAAGATTACCAAACGATAACTCAGTTCTTGAAATAGTTAATACATATGTTTAGTCCTTAAAAGATCAAATTAGTATATTTTTTAGTCTTTCAAAGATTAAAACGATATACTTTTTCGTCTATTAAAAAGACTAATAATTAGTATACCATTTTTATTTTCGAAAGACTAAACTATTCATACATTTATGTTTCATTCAAAGTAAATATATAAATTATATATATATATATGCCTGGAGATGGCTGGACACAATGAAGCCTCCCTTCTTGGCACCAGACATGTCATAGCGAGTTTTGTCTTGAGGAGACAATTCAAAGAAGTGTTTGGCCAGACGAGTCATTTCAGAAACGAGCTTAGTATCAACACCATGATCAACAATCTGAAAGATGCCCCATTCCTCACATGCTTCCACTATCTTCTTACATATCTCGCCTCGGCGACCGTCAACCTCGTCGATGCCGGCCAACGAGATCACCGGAATGGCGTCGCTGAAATCGTTGTAGGACACTTTAGGACGCTCGTCCTCTTGGCGGACGAAGCTCGACCGAAGAATGGTCTCATTGGCTACATCACTAAGGGTGGTAGGGCGTGACGATGCCATAATAAGAAAGCTAGTTGAAACTAGATAATGAAAAAGCGTATATTTTTTAAAATATTACTTTGGAATTTGTTTGCTTGGCTTGATGTGTTATATCCAAAGACACGAAAACGTTGATATTTATAGAGATGAAACATGAATCATAATAAATCATATTACGTACCTAAACTCGTGCCTTGGGACTAACCGGTGAAGATTATACAGATTACTACGTACGTGCATGAATAATAGTGATAGCTGGTTGTTGGGGGTTTAATCAGCTGATGAAAGATGTAGTATTGTACGTCTTCAGTCTTCACTTGTTCAATTTTAAAAAATGCTTTTATATATCCTATAGTCAATTGCAAATATCTCCCATAATCTAATAGGTTTTTGTAATGTCTCTTACCCGCGGTACCACAATTTATAAACATTTCTTTTTATACTATTTTTTGTTCTGACATAAATTGAATCTCTTCACATAATTCTTAAATAATACCCTTAAATGAAAGAATAAAGATTTACGGTGGAAGAATGAGTCACTTAAATCTTACCAAAAGTGTATTATTTTATTGGTGCCCAAAAAATATACCGTCATCATTTTTAGTTGTACCCTCAGTATAAGGTTAGTTTCAATTATATCAAAAAAAAAAATTTTTAGTCAATTATACCAAAAAATATCCCTCAATTTGAAGGTACGATTGATACAAAAAATAAAAGAATGGGGATATATATAATTAACTTAAAAAATTTTGGGGTATAACTGAAACTAACCCCTTTATTGTACAACTAAAAATGATCGTATAAGAATATCGAAAGTACTTTTACCTTTAATGTATTGTTTCTATTTCTTTTTATTTTAAGTTTTAAACTAATAAAATTATTTTTATTGAATTCGATCGTTTCCATTTATATATGTACTGTTATTCGATATTTCAAATCAGTATAACAACTCATCAAACAACTCATCAAGTAAATGTATTTGATTTTAACCAAAAAAAAAAAGTAAATGTATTTGAAGCTATTTTTAAAAATACTAAAATTAGAAATGGTATTAAAGGAATGATATTTTAACAAAAAAAAATTGTGTTAGGATATAATAAACCAAGAAAGGGACTTTGAAATTTGAATTGATTTATTCAGTTTTTAAACTTTACTTATAAAAAATGATTTTTGGTTAAAAGTTTTGTTAGTATAGTTTAGTAATAAAGTCTCATATTGGATAAATTATAGAGTTGAGAAGTTAGAAAAGTATATAAATGACTATTAAATCATTTATAATAATTGAATTAAATATATATATATATATATGTGTCAAAGATGGGCACTTGAGCTTCAAGCCAATAATTAATTGTAATTATTATTTTCAAATTGGTTAATGAAGTAATTAATTAATTAATTCGAATAAACAGATATAAATGCTCATTCATGAATAGTCATGAACATCCATTTTTTCAGAGAAATTGGTTTAAACCTGAAGTGACATGACTGTTCAATTTTAAACAGACATGAATGTTTATTTGTGAAAAGTTATAACCTGTCATTTATGTTTAAATCTGAAAGGTTATTATATCTCTTCAGATTTATTCTATAAATAACACTTCTTCTCAAGAACAAAGGGTNTAAATATATATATATATGTATATATATATATATGTGTGCCTGGAGATGGCTGGACACAATGAAGCCTCCCTTCTTGCCACCAGACATGTCATAACGAATCTTGTCTTCAGGAGACAAATCAAAGAAGTGTTTGGCGAGACGAGTCATTTGAGAAACAAGCTTAGTATCAACACCATGATCAACGATCTGAAAGATGCCCCATTCCTCACATGCCTCCACTATCTTCTTACATATCTCGCCTCGGCGACCGTCAACCTCGTCCATGCCGGCCAATGAGATCACCGGAATGGCATCACTGAATTGGTTGTAGGCCACTTTAGGACGCTCGTCCTCTTGGCGGACGAAGCTCGACCGAAGAATGGTCTCTTTGGCTACATCAGTAAGGGTGGTAGGGCGTGACGATGCCATAATAAGGAAGCTAATAGAAACTAGATAATGAAAAAGCGTATATTTTTTTAAATATTACTTTGTAATTTGTTTGCTTGGCTTGATGTGTTATATCCAAAGACACGAAAGAGTTGATATTTATAGAGATGAAAGATGATTATTAAGGTTTAAATGGGGTCATAACAAATCATATAATACGTACCTAACCTCGTGCCTTGGGACTAACCGGTGAAGATTATACAGATTATGCCGACAAAGGTTGACCTAGTTGGTAAGGAGTCAACTCATAACTCACAAGGTCGTGAGTTCGATTTCCACTGCCGATGTGAGAGCCTTGGTGGTAGGCGATCAGTAAGTACCTCTATAAGCGCTCATAGAGCGCCTGCCCTGGCCTTGGTGAGCCTAACTCACCTAAACTTTTTTTCTACAAAAAAAATTGTACAGATTACTACGTACGTGCATGAATAATAGTGATAGCCCAACTCACCTAAACTTTAAACTAATAAAGTTATTTTTATTGAATTCGATCGTTTCCATCTATATATCTACTGTTATTCGATATTTCAAATCAGTATGATATAACTCATCAAGTAAATGTATTTGAAGCTGTTTTTAAAAATACTAAAATTAGAAATGGTATTAAATTAAGGAATGATATTTTAACAAAAATAAATAGTGTTAGGATATAATAAACCAAGAAAGGGACTTTGAAATTTGAATTGATTTATTCATTTTTTAAACTTTACTTATAAAAAATGATTTTTGGTTAAAGGTTTTATGCCCCTCAATAAAATATCGAGTAAATCAATAATTTTGTCTCGAAAAGATCATTAAATTAACAATTTTAGTCTTTTAAAAATTGAAATATCTAATTTAATATATGAAAAAATCAAATAGTATAATTTTAATCATTTTTATAGAGTAAAGAGTATATATTTGATTTTTTTTAATAACTACATTATACACTTTTTGTTATTTTAATAACTAAATTTGTATAAAAATAAAATAAAATAATTAAAAACCTAAATTTAAGTTTAAATTATATCTTAAACTCTTATACATTTTATTAAATAAACACCAATTTCAATTTAATATACTTCTTTTTAAAAAATTATGTATAAGAAATTTAATCGATATCTTTTAATACAGTTTTAATGTAAACAACAATCTATATACAATTAGGTGATAATTTGTATTGAAAATTAGTTAGTTAAAATTAAATGCTCATAGAGCTTGGAAGTATGTCCTGGCCTTAGTGAGACACTGAGATCTCAAAGTCAACTCACCTAAACTTTTTCCAAAATTAAAAAATATTAAATTACTTTTTTAAGAGTAAAACATAAATTAGGTATAAAAAATCCCAATACTTATGTAACAACAGTAAAATCATTTTAAAAAATATTTTTTATTAAGTAAAATAATGTTTTTAATTTAAATTAATATATTATTAGGCAAAAGTACTAAGTTTTTCCCCAAACTTTATACCAACTGTCATTTCGTCCCCAATCATTTTTTTTGCGGTCAATTTCGTCACCAACGTTTTACATTTTTGTCAATTTTATCATTTGACTAACTTCTTTCAATAAATTAACGACAGACTGCATCTTGTTTTTCAATTTGAGTTAGGATTTGAATTATTTTTCTATCAATTTTACATTACATATCATTAGTCACTTAGATTTTGTCGTTAATATTTGACTAAAGTAATAGCAAAGGATAAAATTATATTTACCAAATTGTGAAACTTTGGGGACGAAAAATTAGTGCTTTTGCCTATATTATTATTATATGATAAATCTTACTATTTGGTTCTTGAATTAACGTCGAGTTTGTTAATCAACTTCTGAATAATAAAAATATACTGCATAGTTCTAGAATTATTGCATTTGTCAACAATTTGATCCCTTAGTCAAATTCAGTGACCAAAAGGTACAAATTCAAGGATTAAATAGTATACTTTAGTACAAATTCAGTAACTAAAAAGTATAAATTTAGTTTAAATTCGGAGAGTAAATAATATTAATTTAGTATAAATTTAGGGACCAAAAAATATAAAACCAGTTCAAATTCAGGAACCAAATAATTTATATTAATTTAGTGCAAATTTAGGGATTAAAATGTATAAAAGTTGTTCAAATTCAGGGGCTAAATAATTGATAATTGAAATATTTCAGAGATCAAATCATATATTTTTATTATTTATAGAGAGATTAATTGATCCAGTACAAATTCAAATAGGTTTTCCAAGTATATTGTGTGAATGTGTGATTGAATGCCGCATGTCGTTCCACGATAGGCGTGTTCAAACTTCGGTTTGGATCGGTTTTGATAACGACTTGTAGAATTTTAGTTTAAAAAAGAGGAAATCTACTATTTGGTCCCTCTTTTTTCATAGTTCAACTATTTAGTCCGTGCATTTTTTAAATAAACTATTTGGTCCCTCAAAATTTACAAAGGTCGTTACTCCTTGTAGCATGTGTCTGTTATTGACACTGATGACCTGGTCGTTAAGTGCACATGTGACACGTTAAATACCACATATTTAACTATTTGGGACCACCAAAGGTTTGAGATTTAATTTGAAATACTTCAATAGTTTATGCCTTATGAAAGTCTCACGTGTAATACAATTATTTCTGTCTGACTCAATTTTAGGCCGATTTAATTGTGTTTGTTGGTTCGGTTCAGTTGGTTTAGGTGACTAGGATGTCACAGTGACATTTAACGGTGCCGTGTAAGCATTTAACGTTCATACCACCAAGTAATTTAACAGAACTATTCATCTCACTCTCATCACTTCCTTTGCAAAAACTACTAGATACAAGAAATTTTTTAGGGTAAATTATAGATTAGGTATCAGTGATATACCCGATTCTCATATTGGTGCTATGTGGTTTTCCTAGTTTTACTTAGGGATCTAAGCTTCTCGGCATTAATCAATTAGGGCTCTTGTGGTTTTGTTTTGTCAATTTTAATAAAAAATGTTAACGTGACACAATTTTAGCCATCAGTTTCTACTAAGGCTAAAATCTCATTTTTTTTCCTCAAACTATAGGGTAAGTTTCATTTTTGTCCTTAGACTTTCACATTTGTTCCGATTTTGTATCTGAAATGTGATTTTATTATAATGTTCATCATTATTCTTAGTCAAAAATTAGAGATAAAAATCAATTACCAACATATAAATGAGTTAAATAAAAAAGATGATTTATTTTTAAAATAAAGTGGCCCGGTTTGACCCGGCCCAACCCGAGTCTCGAGTCTGGCCAAAACCCAACCCATGATCGCCCTTATATTTAGAGAAAAATAACAACATAAACTATATGAAATCACTATTTTGGGACAAAAAACGAAACAAATGTGAAAGTATAAAGATCAAAATGAAACAAAAAGTAGTTTTAAGACCAAAGTGAAACTTATCTGATAGTTTGTGGACTAAAATTTGATTTTTTACCGAGTCATGTGAGCGTCACGTCACATCAGTATTTTTGGTCAAAATTGACGGAATAAAACTACAGGTACCATAACTGTTTAACGACGAGAAACTTAGGTCCTTAAGTGAAATTGAAAAAACTACACACCACCAATGTGAGAATTGGACATTTTATGGGTACCTAATATATAATTTATCCAATTTTTTAAAAACGTGCGTCAAAAATTGTCTTTGGAAGTTTGCATCTCGAGCCTCCAGGTATGTGTGATCGTTTTTCTTTTTTTTTTTTTTTTTTT
>QANZ01038910.1:53231-67980 GCA_003254925.1 Chamaecrista fasciculata
TTTTTGGGTAAATTCACTTAAAATCTTAATTTACTTCATTTTCTTATGTTTTGATCCTATTATAAAAGGAAAATGACCTTAATATAAGAAATAAAACTTTTGGGGATGAAAGTTTATTTTTCCTCTTTTTTTAACAGAAAATGGATGGAAAATGTTAGAGGGACCAACTTTTTCAAGTTTTGCATAACTGGGGGACCAATATGGAACAAAAAATAACTGGGGGATCTATTTGGAACAAGGAGCATAACTTGGGGACCAAAATAGGACTTTGGCCTTTTTTAATGCAAAAGGACCAAAATGAAAAATTAGCAAAATGTGGGTGGACCAAAAATACAAAATGCACCAAAGTAGGAAGCAAGAAAGCTGTTCTTCTTCTTCCTCCACGAGATTGTTCATCCGCCCAATAAACACCATTTTTGGGTCCGATGAAAGCTTGGTTTGGACAGATTTCGGATGGGTTTTGTGTGTTTCATGATCAAAAATCATTCCCATGGATTAATTTCAAAAGATCAAGCTCCAAAAACCATCGAAAAAACGAACTCACGAAAAAAAAAAATTTGGGTGAACCACTGGTTTTTTAGGCGGTCTAGCGATTGAACCCGGTTCTCCGGTTTTTTGTCGGTTATTTTCGGTCCAATCCGGTCCAAATGGTGTTTTGGTTTTTGGGGTTGAACCCACTTGCTCTCTTGTTCGGTCAACGGTCTAACCGGTCGGACCGTCCAGTCCGGTCCGATTATGACAACACTGCTACAAATAGAAGCCCTTAAAAAATTTGATTTAAAATTTGTTAATCTATTTATAAATATATTCTTATTTATAATTTCGAAATTAAATTACTTAATCAATATAAATATATTATAATAATTAATGTTAATCTATTTAAATCTTAATGAAAACTTTTAAACATATATAGTACAATTTACATCATAGTGATTTAAATTTTCAAGGAAGTTATCGGGTAGCAATAGAAATTAGAAACAAGACTATAATGACGACTTTTCCAAATTACTTCCTCTAAAAAAACATGTTTTTAAGATAAATACATATAGATTAAGAAAATTATTAATTTATCTAAAATAAAAAAATAAGAGTAAAATATTGAATTATTCTCATTAAATTATTCTTAATTATTTTCACTAATTTAATATCTTTAACTTTTAATAAAAATAGAATAATAAAAAAATAATTAATACTCTTTTAATTTTGTAAAACATTATTTAAAAAAAAATCCTCCAACAAGACCTTCAATTCTGGTTGTTGCTGCATTTATTTCCTGGATATATATATATATATATATATATATCATCGCAAGAAAAAATCGTATGCATGATGGCGAGAGCCCTGACCCTTTAATTAATTACTTATTAGCCTTTTGCCTGTACCTTGAAATGATGCTTCTTAGTGACATGCATGTGATATTATATATAGGTCAAAATTTTATTTTGATCCTCAAATTATATAGGGATAAGTTTTATTTTGGTCTTAAAAATAACTTTTGTTCTGTTTTAATCCTCAAACTTTCACATTTAATTTGTTTTGTTTTAATTATCTCAAAATATAATTTCATTTGATTTCATTTGAGATAAATTTGTGGTTGATTTTTCTTTTAAAGATTGAAAATATTTCTTTTAAATAGTGAAAAACTTTCTTTATCTCTTTATCAACTTACTTATTATTATATATATAAGATAAAAAAATGATCTATCTCAATAGTTCAAGTTACAAATAATGATAGAGAAACTATAAGAAAACAAATTTTGAAGATCAAAACAAAATAAATTAAATCTGAACGTTTGAAGACTAAAATAGAAAAAAAATAATAGTTTTACAACCAAAATGAAACTTATTAAATAGTTTGTGGACCTAAATTTGATTTGTTTCATTGACATCCGAGTGTCGGTCACTATTTTTCGTCAAAAAAATAATACGTACGTATGTTGTTTGATTTTAAATGAAGTCTGTATCATATTATTTGTTTCGTTCTTTAATGAATTTCCTTTCGTATATAGAAAAAGGAAATTAGGGATAAATGATTATTATGAAAAAAAATGGTGCCATTAAAAGTTTAAGTGAAGGTAAATACCGATATCTCATTAGTGTCAAAAAATACCTCCCGACCTCTTTAAAAATTTATGTGAGAAATTTACATATATATTATGTAAGCGGAAGCAACTTTAATCGAGCCAATTGGAATGTTGGAAATTGAAACTAACAAGAATAGAGAGCTCACCTGAATTATCCATCTCCAGATTTAAACTCCGAGAACTAGGTCTTCCTCTTTATGCCCCTAGCCCCTTAGTTGTGTAGTTGCTCTAATGGGTGGCTCACTTAGCGTTAGAGTTAGAGAGAAGACCTAGCCTATATATATTTGTCTTACTGGGCCCTCCCATCACGGGCTTCAATAAAACCCTAAAAGGCGTACACTTAGCCACATACTACACTTTTAATATAATGTGTACTAAAGCCCAAATGGTTACTTTATACTTTGGACTTCTCTTTTATTGGACCATCTATCAACCCATTTATTTTAGGGTAAATTACAAATTAAGTACCTGTGGTTAGGCCGAATCTCACATCACTGTCGTGTGGTTTGAAAAATTGCACTTTAGGTACCTGAGATGTGCGCCGTTTAGCAATTAGGGTACCTGGGTTTTTGTTCCATTAGTTTGAAGGGAAAATGCTGACGTTGCACAATCTTAGCCATCGATTTCCAATGTATCTTAACCGTCGATTTCTATTGCATCTTAATCGTTGGTTTCTCTTGCATCTTAATCGTTGGTTTCTCTTGCATCTTAGTCGTTGGTTTCCACTCCAAGGTTAAAATCTCATTTTTGGTTCTCAAACTATGGAGTAAGTTTCATTTTGGTCATAAAAGCTATTTTTTGTTTCATTTTTGTCCTTAAACTTTCACAATTTTTCCTTTTTGATCTCTAAAATGTGATTTTATCAGAACTTTCACCATTGTTCTTAGTCATAAATTAGATATAAAAATTAACCACAAATTTATCTCCAATTTGTAATTAAGAATGAAAATTTTTCTTCCCCTCTTTTTTTAACTCACTTATTATTACATATTTGAGTAGGGGTGAACAAAAACATAAAAAAATACATAAAATAAATAAATGGGTTAAATAAAAAATATGATTTTTTTTTTAAAAATGAAGTAACCAAGTTTGGCTCGGCCAGACCCGATGGCCCGCCCTTAGTCTAACCGGGTCGGGTCTCAAGTCCAGCCCGTGATTACTCCTATATTTCAGAGAGAAATGATTCATCTTAATTATTTAGGTTTGAAATAGTAGCGTAAACCATATGAAATAACATTTTTGGGACGAAAAACGAAACAAATATGAAAATTTGAGGACCAAAATGAAATAAAAAATAGTTTTAGGACCAAAGTGAAACTTAGCCCATAGTTCGTGGACCAAAATTTAATTTTTCACTGACTCACATGAGCGCCACGTCATCATTTTCGGTTAAAATTGACGGAATAAAACCACTGGTACCCTAATTGTTAAATGATGCACATCTCAAGTACCTAAAGTGCAATTTTTCAAACCACACGGCAATGATGTGAGATTCAGCCTAAACACAGGTACTTAATTTGTAATTTACCTTTTATTTTATTAAATCAAATAAAATACTTTAGACAATTAATGTGAGCCCAATATATAATATAATTTTTCTAACATTCTCCCACTTGGGCCACATTAATTGTGTTTAAAACAAAAAAAAATAATTTTGTAAAATAACTCTCGGGTTGATAAAAGAAATAAATTTTTTGTGCGCGCATTTAAAAAAAAAAAGTAGTCCAAATTATATAACACAGCATATCAATCTGGTCTAAGATAACTATCAATATGGGATCATGACAATCATTACGCCCTTTAGCAACATAAGATCAATCCATAGTCACACATATTAACAACTACATTGACATGGATCATAAGTCTAGAAGTGCATTAGAAATAGCTCTCAAGTACTTAATAAGGCATTATTTCTCATTGGTCCTCCGTATGATTTCTCAAAACCTTTATGCTTAAACTGCAGGAGAAATCACTTGGCTTAATTATACAAGTCTATATGTCTCAATCCTTATCTCAAGAATATAAAACAGTGCCACCAGAGACATATCATAATAAACACAATTGTCACTCTTAAGACAAACACATAATGTCCTAAGGCACATGTTGTATATTATATTATATTAGACACAACCATCACTCTTAAGACAAGCACAATGCCCTAAGGCACATGTTGTATCCACCTTTCTTTGCATAAGCCATAATTGTGATTATGTAAATTTTACCATAATGCCATAAACAATAACCTTTTGGAGACATTCTCCAACCTTAAGTGTATAGAGCTCTCACTGATTCAAAAAATTATGAGACTCTTAAACTTTAAATGCACAAAGCTCCCACTAACTTAAGAAATCAAAAGACCCCTAAACACATGTAACGCTTAATGTGTTATTCCACCGTATGGATCTTTACCTTTTGTTAGGGGATAAGCCACTGATAAATAGTTATATAATCCACAAATAATGTAAATAAGAATTTTCCCATCAGGGCACATAATTTTCATAGGTAAACCTATGATATGTCTAAGTTCATTGGGCCAACAATTACAGTATGTTAAATTAAAAAAACTTGTCACCTTTGGGCAGGCAAGACCTTATAAATTTAAAATATTAATGTAACCAAAGGGGCTCTTATTTAATTCCAACACTTTCAGCAAATGATTGTCTATAACAACTGTATATCGTTTTCCTTTTAGACTCTACAATGGTCCTTGAAACAAGCAATTTCATAAATCATTTGAACAAGTCAAACCTTAAAGGAGCACCAGGTGCATCATTATAAACTCCCATTTGGGCAGAGAATACAACATGCTATTGGTCCCCTTCTTCCATGACAATACAAAATATTAATTAATTAAATTACCTTTGAGCAGATAAAATCCTTTAAATTTCATATTTCACTTAAAATATAAAAAAAACATATAATTATAGAAACTTATCACCATTAGGCAGATTGATTCTCAAGGCTATATGCTCTCATTCACATGCTTCATGTAACTCTAGAACTAATACACATAACAACCCCCTTAGGGCAGGTAACCATGCGCATTAATTCAATCAAAATTCTATCAACAAGAAATTTGCACATTTTGAGAATTTTAATGGCTAAACCACTTTAATGATAAAAGCCGTAACAATTCACAAAATATAGTAAAATTTTTCAAACCAGAATTTATGTATGAAATTGCTCTACTTCCTATCAACAAAGAGAACTAAAGGATTTTGAAAATTTTGATGTATAATTCACTTTGATGATAGACATACTCAGTAATTTTACAAAATAAGGTTCTCAGACTAGGAAAGTATTAATAAATAATAATACACAATCATAGGCTACTACATAACCAAGTTCTCTTTCGTTAGAGAAATTTCTCTGAATTGCAAGAATATAACTTTAATACATTTGAAATCTCTCTCTCCCTATTTTCTCACATCAAGCAATTATCTTTAAGTGAGAAAATAATTTTCAAATGAATCAAGTTAATTTGTGTCATATGACACCACAACAAGTCACTACAACTTCTCTAGCCACACTTTAAAAAACCTTGAATAAGTAATGCCAAATTCCTATTGGCTAAATATATACGAATCCCACACCCAGGATCAATTAAGTTTATCTCATGTTTTCACTTATTATAATTAGAGCCGGTCAACATTTCAATGGTGACATTATTGTTGTTAACAATTAAAGTAATTGTTTGGCAATAATTAATATGGTAAATTGGTGAGGCGCGCAATTGTAAAAAGATTTAATATTTTTTTTTAAAAAATAAACTTTGAAAAAAAGCTTTTAGCACCATTATAAACTCATATTTGGGCAGAGAATATAATATGCTTGTTGTTTTCTTCCTTCCATGAAACAATCCAAGCCTATAAAAAATTAAGGAATTAAATCACCTTTCGGCAGATAAAATCCCTTAAAATTTATATCTCTAAAAATGAGGGTGCGAAAAATTCAATCCTCTTTAGGTAGATTAAATTTCAGAACCATATGCACTTATTATTATGTTTCATGGAATATTGAATTTAATACAAATAATAACCCTCTTCCGGTAGGAAATTATAAGTCTTAATTCAACAAATAATTCTATCAACAAAGGATTTTGTCTTCATGAACTTTGATGACCATCCACTTTAGTGATAAAAGTCGCAACAATTCATAAAAATATCCCATACTAGAATTTATATAGATTGCTTCTCACTTCCCATTAACAAGGAATTTAACAGTTTAATAAATTTGGGTAAATTGCAATTTGGTACCCTGTGGTTAGGGGCGATTCCCCTTTGGTACCCTGAAAGAAAAATTTTTGCAATGTGGTACCCCGTGGTTTGCTCTGTTAGCGATTTGGTCCCCTGAGGTTTTTTTCTGTTATGANTAACCACAGGGTACCAAATTGCAATTTACCCAATAAATTTTGATGAATAAATCACTTTAGTGATTAAAATTCTCAACAACTCAAGAAACAAAATTTTCAGACTAGGAAGAATTATATATGTCACAATTATCAGCTTTAATTTTTAACAACAATTTTAACACCTTTTTAAGAATTTCAAAAAATATTATCTTTTGGATTCTAGCTGGAATTAATATAAATAGGGTCCTTCTAACATGTGCCTTTAGGGTACATGTTAAAGTTTCTTTTGATTGGTCAAATGAGTTTTTAAACATTAAAAATTATCTTTTAAATAAATTTTCGTAGATTTCAAGATATAAGATGTTCTACTAACCAATTAGAAAAAACCTTAAAATGTGTCATAAAAGTTAATGGTAGATAAATCCATATAAATATAAGGGTAATGTTCCATCGGCCGCTTAACAAATAGTTGACGGCGTTAGCATCGGCGATACGGAAATTTGGATGAAGGACTTCATCTTGTACTAGGAAGGTGCCGATAAGTGAGAGAGGGAAGAATAAAACATACCAATAAGCAACACACTTATCATCATCACATACATCAGTGAGCTCTGCCTCTTTGTTTTTGGAATTGGGAGAGAATCCACATGTTTCGACAATGGCAATTTTAATGACTCATCACTCTCACTGTTACAATCCGCCGCCACCATCTTGCTTTACCTTTTTTTAAAAAAAAAATGGGATTGTTTGATGTAAAACTACTCAAAATGGCCGAAATCGAAAATCTTAAACATTCGAAATCTGATTCATTGCATGAACTTTAACACATAACACATGATTTCTCCTAGCATAAACTATATTTTTTGATACATAATATATCAAAACGAAGCTTATTTAGAGAGGAGTAAAAGCCCTAAATTTAATATCACCAAAAAGTCTACATTTGATGCAAAAATAGGACTCAAAGCTGCGAAGTATCATGCAAATAATTGCAAAAAAGACCCTGATTCAAGATCCAACACCCCAATTGGAGGCTCTGATACCAAATGTAAGCGGAAGCAACTTTAATCGAGTCAATTGGAATGTTGGAACATTGAAACTAAAACCAATAGAGAGCGTACTGATTTATCCATCTCCAAATTTAAACTCCGAGAATTAGGTCTTCCTCTCTATGCCGCTAGCCCCTTAGTTGTGTAGTGGCTCTAATGGGTGGCTCACTTAGCTTAGGGTTAGAGAGGGGACCTAGCCTATATGTACATTTGTCTTACTGGGCCTTCTCATCAAGCGCTTCAGTAAAACCCTAAAAAGGCGTACACTTAGCCACATACTAGACTTTTAATATAATGTGTGCTAAAGCCCAAGTGATTACTTTATACTTTAGACTTCTCTTTTATTGAACCATCTATTAACCCATTTATTTTATTAAACCAAATAAAATACTTTAGACAATTAATGTGAGCCCAATATATAATATAATTTTTCTAACATATTATCTAAGTCAAATAAGGGTCTGTTTGGGAGACTATGAATTATAATCCAATCCAATCTAATCCAATCTAAATGGATTGGATGAGATTATTTTTTAATTGGATGAGATGAGATGATGTATTGGTGTTTGGGTGATTTTATTGAGAATGANTTTGGATCATTTATAGTACTTTAGGGGTGTAGTGCTAAGAGAGAAATGAATAGGGTAGAGAAATAAAGTATCAGTGGGACCCACTTTCTCTCTACTTATTCCTTTCTCTCTCAACACTACATTTATAGTGCACTATAGATGATTCAAATTAGAGTTACATTGGAGTCTTTGTCAAAGGCATGTGGATAAATGTACCCATTGCTAATTATTACATTTAAACATAGATCCAAATATATTTTCACTTATAATTACAAAATTAAATTACTTAATCAATATTGATATATCACCATTTGAGAGTACAACTCTCACTAACTACAAGCTCACTTATTATTGGAAACTGGTGGGCTGTCATTACTCTTGGACCTTGGTGAGTCCTGAGTGTTGAAAAAATAATAATATTTATGAAAATAAAATAACATCTCCCCCTTAAGAATAACCGGAGAAATAAAATGAAGAAATACAATCACAACACAAAAGGAATTAACGTGATAACTAGAGAAAAATACTATATGAAAATTATTACATCACACAATATTCTCTCAACTCTTAACCCAAGTACACTCACACTCTCACAAAGCAACTATTTAACTACGGTACTACACCTTCCACACTCTAAAAATAACAATAGAAGAACTCTAAAATATAAGAGAGGAAGGAATTTAAAAGTCAAATACAATGTTTAAAGTATCTTGACTTGGTACACTTGTAAACTTGCCTTGAGCCTTCTTTTATAGTAGTTGAGCCCCTCTCACAATTGATAACCAAGCAAGGTGAGACTTCTTAAAAACCTCACAATTTCTAACCAAGCAATGTGGGATTTTTTAAAACCTCACTTACCACTATTTTCAATCAACTACCCAACACTGAGGCCCTCAACGCACACAACTCTCACTAACGGCAAGCTCTGGAGATCTCTGATCCCATGCCCTGAAATCCCAGCAACATCTCCCATGTTCCTAGCAAGGTCTCAACTGCTTTCCTCCTATAAATACTACTTGCTCAGCCCTCGAAAAGTTTAGCTTCTCTTTCATACTTTCATTCTACTCCTATCCTCAAGTATCTATTAACTTGAGCGTTAGAGGTTTTGTCACAGGGTTAGCTCCTATGATTTCTTGTAGATGTTCGTCATTTCTTTGCTCTTTGTAGCCTCTCATTGAACTAAGATAAGGGCTTTGCTCAACTTTTAATTTATAAAATATAAATACATAATAATGCTAATTTATTTAAATGTTAATGAAAATTTTTCAACATAGTTTACATCATGAAGTTTTTAATTTTCAAGGGTCGGGTAGCAATCGAAAGTGAAGGACCAAGACTATAACAACGAATGATCTGTCCATATTCTATCATGCATTTTAGTGACATTTAGGGGCATTTTATATACATTTGGGAGCTAATTGCATGCCTCTATAACCTTTTATGATAGAATATGATGCTTAGAGGTTTAGTGCTTATTAGGACTAATTTGTGATTGATTTTGTGATTCTTTTCGTGTTTAATTTTTCCCAATTGTTTTATCACTCTAATCTTGGGGAATCACTTAATCTTTGATGTTTTTGAAAGGTTTAAATGAAGTCTTAAGCTTGGGAAACCTCAAGGAAGAGCCAAGGATGCAAGGAAAGGAGCCAAGAACAAATTCAGCAATGTTTTTAGCTACTCGGCAGAGTTGGCAGTTGGGCACCCGCCACCCTTCATAACGGTGGACCAACGGCCTCTGTTGGCATAAATTTTTAGATTTCAAAGCCCAACCCGATTTTTTTGTTTCTGACCCGGCCCAGTTGCGTTTTGACCCGAAATTTAACTGAAATCAGGGTCCTTAGGGTTTCTTACCACATTAGCACACATTGAACCAACTTCTAGCATCTTCTTCATCTTCATTCTTTTCCATTTTCGTTCCTTTGAAGCTCCTTGTGGTGGCCATGGCTGGTTGTTTTGGTTTTTGGCTTGGTGGAGCTCATTTCTTCACCATGAGTAGCTAAACATCTTCACCGGAGGAGCAAATGAGTCAAGCTTGAGCTAGGAGCATCATTTGAGGGAGTTTTCTCATTCTCACTAGGGTTTAATCTTAGTTTTCTTAATTCTTAGTTAGGGTTGTGAAACTTTGATGTAAATTTTAGTTGTGTAGCTGAACTTGAGAGTTTGATGTAATATTTCCATTCACACTTGTTGAAATTCTTAGGGTTGATGTTTATCATGAGAATGTTGACTTGTAGTGTGATAGCTTTGTGATTGATACAATTATTTTGTTGTTTGACTCTTGGTTTATGCTTCAAATCATCAATGCAATGAGGATTTCATTTGTAGTTATGAATCTGTCTTGATTGAGGTGTATTCATGATTAGTATGTAATTCAAGCCACTTGGTTAGTGACTACCTTAGGATGATTAAAATGAGATGCTCCAATTTATCATTTGTTGGTGATGATAGCTTGATTGAATTGCTCCAAAGGGTACTTTCTCCATTTGATTTTTCACATCTTTATTTGTGTAGTTCATTTTAGTCCCTATAATTAAAAATCCCAAAGACATTTATTGCTTTGTTTTAATCTTGTTTTAGTTCATTAGATAAACTTTCAAAGACATTTTCATTGCTTTTACCTAATTAGTAAGAATTTGGCATTATTTTCCTTTAAACTATCCAAGAAAGTTCCTAAAGAGAAACGACGTGGATTGCACCACTTTAATGCCTAAATTCGATTATTTGGCCGCTTTACGACGTGCGATGTCAATGACTTTTCCCAAATTTTACTTTTGATAAAGAGAGCAATGCATTAAAGAAATGGGTAAATTGCAATTTGGTACCCTGTGGTTAGGGGCGGTTCCCCTTTGGTACCTTGAAAGAAAAATTTTTGCATTGTNTAGATACAAAAGGAAAATGACTAAAATGCACTTCCCACAATTACCACAAAATTACTTTTTTATTTTCAAAAAGGTCCCTCTTCATTTGCTTTAGGGACTCATGTGAAATAAAAAAGTTAATGACTAGGGCCAAAATAATATTTTTGTTTATTATTTTCCAAAAGGTCTTCAGTTGTTGTAGGGACTCAAGTGAAATAAAAAAAGTCAACTTTAGGAGCCAAAATAGTATTTCACCAACAATCACTGTTTATCATCTTCGCTTCTTCTTCTCCGCTAAAAAACCCTAGTTTCAGGGTTCAAATCTCAAGCTGATACATTGAATCGTCTTACCCTTCGACGGTGAATCTTTGCTTCTTCTTCTTCTTCTTCTTCTTCTTCTTCTTCTTCTTCTTCTTCTTCTTCTTCTTCTTAGCTTCACTGTTTATCATCGTCGTCGTCTAAGGTTGGCGTCGTTTTGGGTCATCTTCTTCGCTACGTTCTGGGTCATCGTCGTCACTGTCGTCGTCACTGTTTTCGTCACTGTCATTGCCGTCGCCGTCATCGCCGTCGCCACCGTTGCTACGTTTTGGGTCGTTGCCAGCGAATAGGAAGAAGACGACAGACATAGGAGTGAGAGGGGCAATTTGGGAATTTCATCATATATTTCCGAAGTAAATTTGGATTACATCTCATCCAGGAGGGAACAAAAATTCACTGTACATTGTAATTGCAATTACAATGTAATCACGATTACATGACGCAAGTTGGAATACCAAACATTGGGGTTTATTGGAATTTGGGCCATTTACTTTGCATCCACCTATTTTACAATGTACCAAACAGGCCCTAAAGAAATTTAGAGTAAAGTGAAGTAGAGGTGTAAAATGCTATTTTTTTGTTATCAGAAAAATGAAACAGAAAAGCACATGGGCTCGGGTCGGGTGGTGAAACTAGCATAATGCAAAAAAATCGGACAGGTCATTCATTCGGCGGAAGGCTCAGGTTACTGGTTCAATGGTTCAACCGCTGGGTCACTGGTTCAATCGGTTGAGCCGGTTTACTTAAAAAATATATTTTCAAATATACATATTCATCAAATACACATTAATATCTTACAATAATTTAAATATAAAGTAAAAATTAAACACTTTGGTACCCTTTGCAGCAATTTTGCAATTTTAATTATAACAAATTTTGTAAAAATTACATATTGACCCCAATTTTTTTAAAGTTTTCATTTTTAGTCCCTAGATAATATGTATCAAGGGACCAATTTGTAATTTTTTGGGGTCAATAAATAATTTTTGTAAAATTTGTCAGGTTAAACCGGTTCTCGGTTCACCAGTCCGGCGGTTCAACCGCCAGTTGAACCGGTGACTAGCTGGGTCAAATGCAGAACGGTATTTTGCTCATTTTGAATCGGTCTGGTGTCCGGTTCACCGATTGAACCGCCCAGTCCGAACCAGTTTTTTGGACTATGCTTTATAGTCATGCTATAGTCTCTCCAAAATAACACGTGGAATAGAGTGTGGTGTGCACTTGTGAGCTTTTTAGTTTATTTGTAAATTTGTAAATTATTTGTTGTTTGTTTATATTATTAAAATAATAAATGAGTGAACTAATATTTTAATCTTTAAATTATATGAGTACTTTTAATTTTAAAAAAATATTTAATTTAATTATGCAAAATTTAACAATCACTACAAATTAGTTTTACAATGGACTTTTTTTTTGGTACAGTTACAACTTACAATGGACATTTTAACAATGTACAAAAAATTAAATTATGATAAATTATAAATTTTTATAAATCTTTAACTAAATCAAATATTTATGATTTTCGAGTCTTCACTTTGGTGGGTTGTTGCTGCTTATATGCAATGACAACACCCTCTTTTTCTTTTTCTTTTTTTAATCTTTTTATTATCTCTCCAATATATTATAAATTTATAGTAACAAAAACAAATTAACAAACTAACTTTACATTAAAAAATTTATATATTATAAACTTTCTAAGACAAAAGTACTTTTCCTCTAACTTAAAACATAAATATTTATATATGAAAATAGTAACCAACAACTCATTGAATTGTAAATGTTGACTTTTTTTATTATTTATATTGAAGTCCTATAATTAATAATTCCACCAAAAAAGTTAAGTAGTTAAGTAGTACACTCACACAGTCACACTGACACGCACACACCCATTTGGAGATACATGATAGCAAAGAAAATATTGTCAACCACCACCATAATTAATGATACATATTTGAGAAAATTGGAAGTCACGTGAGGCATGGGATTCCACGTCATCACTCACATGCTTGTGGGGCCCATGCCAGCCAAGAAGATGACCATTGGTTTCCCGCCGACGTGGACCCACCCACCTTCTTTCGCGCCAAAATTCACTCCCTCCCTCCTTTTTCCTCGAAGCTGATGCCGCCGCTCTTTGCAGTCCGTATGCTCCTCTTTTCTTTGTTTTCTTTCACGTACATGTCTGTTAAATATTAAGAAGATTATTGATAATACGTAATTTTTGTTAGGCTAAAGTTCTATTTTGGTCCGCTAGTTATGTTCAGTGTTCTAAATTGGCCCCTCAGTTATTTTTTGTTCCATATTAGTCCCTTAGTTATGCAAAACTTACAAAGTTGGTCCCTTTAACAGTTTCCATCCATTTTTTTATTTAGAAAAAAGACAAAATTGTATTTTAAGTCCTAAAAATTTAAAGTTTTTACATCAAGAATTTTTTTTTCTGCAACAGAACCAAAATATAAAAAAGAAAAAATAACATGAGAGTTTTGGTTTATTTCACACAAAAATCTCTTTCTCTCCTCTCTCTCCCACCGAAATCAAACCCCAAATTACTGCTCCTAAAGAAAACCACCTCCTTCAAATCCAGAAGGACCGTCGGCGTTTTGGCCTTCGAGATCGCCGGAATCATGTCCAAACTCCTCCACCTATGGCACTCTCGGAAACGAGCTTGATTCTCGCTAGAATGGTGAAGATGGAATCGTGTTCGCGAATAAATGATAGCGAGAGGGATAATCGAAGCTTCTGGGTTTTTTTGTTTCTCGTCAATCAAAACGAGATTCCCGGAATCTAAGAGCTGGGAATCGGGATTTTGTGCTTGTGAGGTGAAATTTGTGTACCAGAGAAGAGTATTGTTCTGAGTAAGGACGAGGTTGCCGGAGGAGTTCATGGTTAAGACGGCGGCGGCGGCGGCGGAGGAGGAAGAAACGTTGATGGGGTTTTCGCGGTTGGCGACCCAAACGACGGTCTTGTCGGGGATGTTTTTGTAGCAAATACCGAGGTAGCGGTTGTCGGAGTTGTTGTCGGGAGTGAAGAAGCCGAGTTCGAAGGTAGCGGAAGGGGAAACTAAGGTGGTGTTATTGCCGTCGTCGTTGATGAACTGGAAGCGACGAAGGGATTGAAGGGACTTTGTTGCTGTCGAAAGATTTAGGAAGATGAGAAGAAGGAAGAAAGAATGAAGAACGTCCATTGATTGAACATGGGAAATGAAGAGAGAGAGATTTTTGTGTGAAATAAATTAAAACTCCCACGTTATTTTTCTATCTTACATTTTGGTTCTGTTATAGAAAAAGAGATCCTTAATGCAAAATTTTTAAATTTTTAGGAGTTAAAAATTAATTTTGTCTTTTTTTTTTTAAACAGAAAAATGCATAGTTATCAAAACCGGACCAGACCGGCCGGTTGAACCGGGAACGGTCATTAGGCCGGTCTGAGTCGGTTTAATAACCGACCAAGCAGAGAACCGGCCTGAACCGGAGTCAAACCGGTTGAACCGGTCCTGGTTTATTTTTTTTTCTTTTTTTTTTTT
>QANZ01038910.1:75445-95477 GCA_003254925.1 Chamaecrista fasciculata
CTATTTCACTTTGGTACCCTGTGGTTTGAAACTTGACACTTTGGTACCCTGTGGTATTCTCCATTAACACTTTGGTACCCTTTGGAGCTATTTTGTAATTTTAACCATAATAAATTTTACAAAAATTACATATTGACCCCAAAAAAATTTTAAATTTTTCATTTTAGTCCCTATATAATATGTATCCAGGGACCTATTTGTAATTTTTTGAAATTTTTTTGGGGTCATTATGTAATTTTTGCAAAATTTGTTGTGGTTAAAATTACAAAATAGCTCCAAAGGGTACCAAAGTGTTAATGGAGAATACCACAGGGTACCAAAGTATCAAGTTTCAAACCACAGGTTACCAAAGTGAAATAGGATCAAACCACAGGGTACCAAAGTGTAATTTACCCTAGTTTTTTTATACGTAAAATTAACAGTTGATCAGTTTTCAAAACTATATATATAAGAAAAGAATAGAGACATAAGAGTAGTGAATAAATGAATTTTTAATTGCTTTCTTTTATGATTATTTTTAAATATAAAAATTCTTATAATTTATTTTATTTTATTTTTTCACTCAAAACATATTGTTTTTCTAAAAAAATTAATATACACTACAATACAACACATTAATTAACTATATATACACTACAATATATATGCATGAGCCATGCCACAATAAATTAGCATATTCAAATGATTCTTTGATCTTCTTAATTAGTATCGTTAACTTGATGCTTGCTAAGGGATTAAATTTTCTAGAATTCCTTTCTTTATATTTTTTATAAAGTTAGGAACAGAAAGGAAGAAGAGAAAGAAAATATAAAATTCATGAAATAAAAATTTGTAAAACCATATTTCCTTTTTTCTCTTTTTCTCTTTCGTACTCTACAAAAAATGTAGAGAAAAAAATTATAAAAGATTCATTCCCCGTTGCTAGAGCTTGCGCTTTGACATCGAGACAGTGATTTGATTATAAAAAGAAAAAAAAAGAGAGAGTAAATGATGGTTTATTTTATTTAATATAATAATAATAATTATACCCTTTCGTGACAAAAAGGTTCAGAAAATTTGCCAGCGAATAGATTGACGCCGATGACCAACTTGCATCAATTTTACTATAGATATAATATGTTTATATAATTTTGGTTTAGACTGGTTTCTTATTTAATTTAGACTATAACGACCTTCCTGACCCCATTTATTTTATCTTAACCAGAGTGTATAACTATCTTTCTCCTGGGCTCCTGGCCCAAAAAATATATTTTTCTATGACATTATTTAATCTTTAAAAAAAAATTACCTGTTGGGCAGTCTCTACTAATTAAGTGCACGTAGAAGTCTTCAAGATCCTTTTCTCATCACAATCCTTTTGTGAATCAGGTCAAGGTGGAAAGTAGAAAATGAGAATCATGGTTGTGAAAATCCAACTGGATAAAGACTTAGACTAATGTTCGGTTCATAATTTGATTGGTCGAATCGGTCGAACCATCGGTCAGACTGGATGATGCAATGAATAATTATTTTGAATATATTAAATATAAATCCTCTATAATGATACAAATAATTATTTTTAATATGATTAGTAATTTATTTTCTTCTAAATATTAAAAGAACAAATAAAAAAGAAGGATAGAAGATGAAAGAGGGCCTCCTTTTGCCTTCTTATAATTTGTAATCAATTTTTTTTATAAAAAAAAATAGGGTGAATCACCGGTTTTTTGAGCGGTTGGACTCGGTTCGCCGATTTTCGGCCGGTTATTTCCGGTTCAATCCGGTCCAAATGCCATCTTGGTTATTTTGATTGAACCCACTCGCTCTTCTATTCGGCTCGCGATTGAACCGGTTCTGTTCTGACAACACCGATGAGAATAGAAAAAAAAAAAATCTAAGGAGACTTTAAAGCAATTTAAAGCAAGAAATTAGTATTCATATTTATACTAAATTTTTAAGGTTGATCAAAACATGTCATTTAATAACACAAAGAAAACAAAGAACGGACAACACTTTAGAGTTTTTTTTTTTTTTTTTCTTTTTCGGATCTATATCGAATTAAGTAAATATATTAAAACGTTTACAGGAAATCAGGAATCATGCTTAATGTTGGATGCTGTGTCAAGTTGGACAATATATCAATTATATTGATTGGACCTCGGCTTTGTTAATGATTTTTCCTCTTAATAATTATATTACGAAGACTTGAGCTTGACTACAAAAGTGTGAGATTAAATTACAAAATATTTTATAATTTTGGTTGAGATATCTATCCGATACCAAGGCAAGTATGCACATGTGTGTTGTATGAATATGTAATATCAACATGACAAGCTTATTTGGTCCTGAGATGAAGAAGGCAAATATTAAGTCTCCAAAGGCTATAACACCATTCTTACTATTTCTCAGTAATTCTGGAGGCCTCCCAGTTTGTAATGTGAATATCTGTTGGAAAGATTTCTTGAAACTAGTCTTCCGAACAGTTGATATATAATGATTGTTTATCTACATTAGATTATGAGAAAATAGAGGAAAAATTATAGTAACAAAAACAGAGGCAAATCAAGCCATGATCTAGCCCAACTTCATTGTGAAAAATGGGCAGTCATATAAATACCTCCAGGTATTCTTGTCTAAAAAATAAATGTCCAGCATTATCTATTCTATGTAAAGTGGAAAATTAGATTGTGCAGTAGCAAGTTAGCAACTAACCAATCTCTTCCGTTTCTCCCTTTAGCATTGTTGTCTGATTTGCTATGCCCACTTTTATCAGGTCACTGTCTGGATCGAAACCTTTAGAGATTGAAAAATTTAAATTTCTGCAAAAAGGTAAACGCCCAGAAATAATCATCACAGTGATGACAACAGAACTTTGTAAACATGATTTAACAGCATGATGGAGGACAGTACCTCTAAAAATGTATCTTTTGTAGAGCTAGATCCATTAAGTTCACCACTAAGAATATAGTTTACAAACATATTCAGCCTAGACAAAGTTAACAAGCACAAAAAATTATAACATGATAAAAGAATTAATCCTTTTATAATTAAGGCATTCCTCCAACCAAAGAAAAAAAAACCTCTACCATATTCTTCACAATTATATACTTCCCAGCAAAAGATGCAGTTGCTACAGTCTCCTCATGGGGCATGGGCGTATTTACCATGTATAATAGAGGTATAATCTCCTTTCTTGTGCTTCTCAACAGTATTCCACACCTTCAAACAATTTATTGAAGAAATCTTCTTAGTTTGGACTTTGGAGATGTAAGAACCATGATATAAATTGAATTAGAGCAATTCAGTACAAAAAAGATTCAACACTACAAAAGATACCTTTGAAACCTATGGACAAGTTGTATCAACAATTTGTGCATTTTTCTCACTCAGATTCAACATTTCATCCAGTCAACAACATCAAATTGCTTAACTCCATCCTTCACAGGAATATTCTGCAATTTCATCTCCTCTAGCCGCTGCATATATAATTTATCAGTTTCACTGATGATTGTTATTTTAAGAAACAATGAATCAACATGGTCTACAATTAAGATGGTCACTGTCTCACTGCATTTGATTTGACCTTACCTACATCTTCATCATTTGATTATTACGACATTCCAGGAAAGCATACCTTAGTTTTACTATGATGCTTTGGTTTGGGCAAAAGGCAGTAAAACTGATAAATTCATGTATATGCAGTAATAAATTGGTTCTGTAATAAATTCATGTATAGCATACCTTAACTAAATTGGTTCTGCCACAATGGATATATAAAACGAAGCAACTAATATGGATTCTCAGATCTTAAATTTCTAAGAATAAATTCATTCAGAAAAATGTTAGGAAAAAAGGAAAAGGATGCTAGTATATAGAACATCTTTTCAGTAGTGACTATAGATATATTAAACAGTTTAACTTGATTTTTTAAATTAAAGCTTTATTTATGTTATATGAACTTTAAAAAGAAAACAAACTGCAGACGAGAAACTTGGATTTTATTAAAGTACTTAAAAATCAGAACATAGGCTACTAACTGAACTAAAAAATCCAAAAGAAGGAGGACGAGCACAATTCAGCTCATCTCTCCATAAACAATGCTAATAATTAACCCAACAAAACCAAAAAGGAAAAGAAAAAAAAAAGAAAAGAAAACTTACGACTTCCTAAATAAACTAAAGACTCCAACTTCTGAAAAACAAAATAAAGAAAAAGATAAACATCAGATTCAAACTCCCATTTTCCAGCTCAGCTCAAAATTTTTACCCACAGGCATCTTCAAGCCCTTAATCTCCACCATCACAGTCTTTTTCTCTCCATCACCGAGACCCTGTTCCTGCATATACTTGTGTTCTGATGTATTGATCTGCACATCAGATGCACCCACCACTTGTTTACCATCAATCTCAAGTGCAGAAGGAGCACCATCACCACCTAATCCCAACACAGTGATCTTCTCAATGGTTAAGCCTTTCTCCAAAGCATACTTGCTTTCTTGCACTTGTGACCATACCTTCACACTGCCCTGTTTCAAAGTTGCATAGAAATCCACGTATGTGGAATACCCATTTCCAAGCTTCATCTCCGGCAGCTCATCCTCATCTACATAAAGACTTCCCTTGGCTTCTCCGTCAGATGCACCGGCCGGGAAGGTCACAATGAGGTTGAATGGGGTTGTTCTGGCTTCCTTGGAGATCAATCCTCCTTGCTGCATTGGGAGAATGGTGTTCTGATACAGATGAACGTTCACCACATGCAGGGGTGCATCAAGCGTGACATAGACTCCATCTTTGGATGTAATGGTCTGTGTTAAGTCTAGCAAACTGTACCATGAGCCTGGAGGGAAGAGTGCTTTCACTTGAGTTTTGCCTTGTTCAAGCACAGGGGAGATCATAAGGCTACTTCCAAGTAAAAACTGGGTGCTGAGGTCATAGCATTCGGTGTAACTTGGGAACGAGAAGAAAAGTGGCCTAGCAATTGGGGATCCACTCATATGAGCCTCATAGCTCAATGTATAGAGATAAGGCAGAAGCCTATATCTCAAGCCCAAGGCATTACGTGCAGACGCAGCTACAGATTCCCATTGATAAAGCTCTTGCCTTGGGGAGTAAAAATTTGCGTGGTCCCTTGAGAAAGGGTAGAAAGCACCTACTTCAATCCATCGGTTGCAAATCTCTTCAGTTGGTTGTGGGTAAAACCCACATATATCTGAACCAACCATTGGAATCCCAAAAATTCCAAAGTTAAGCATGGTTGATATGGAGATTTTCAATTGTTCCCATGTGCCCTGATTATCACCTGTCCAATGAGCAGCATATTTGCCTGAACCAACATAAGTAGAACGAGATAAGATAAATGGCCTTTTCCCCTGAAGCCCTTGAAGGGCCTTGTGGGTTGCAATGGCTTGGGAGAAACCATAAATACTGTGAGCATCATACTCCAAAACACCATTGTAGTGTTCTGCACTGGTGGCTATGGTTTTAAAGCCTATTGGTTCCTGCTTTCCTGTAGCATTAATCTTATAAGGCGGGTCATCCCATCTTGTCTTTGTGATGTTTTTGCAATCTAAGCAGCATTCCCATCCAGGACCTGTTCCTGATGGGCACTTGACACCCTTGGGAATTTTACACTTTCCTGAACAGAAGTTAGAAGCTTCGTTCATGTCGATCCATAAACCATCAACAGGAACAAGCTCATGGAAGCGGTGAATCTCATCACCCCACCAAGAAACAGTTTTGGGGTTAAGAAAATCAGGAAAGTAAACTGCTCCTGGCCAAACTTGAGCCAAGTAGGGTTCCCCTTCATACTTGATAAAAACATCATTGGCCATACCCCTCTGGTATACACCATAACTGTTGTTAACACCAATTCCTGGATCAATAATGACAATGTATTTCATGCCAATGCTGTGTATTTTGTCTAAAAAGGCTAGAAGCTTTGGACGAGGATAGTTGATAGGGTTGAGTGTGAAGTCTTTGTGGCCATCCATGTGATCATCATCATTCCAGATCACATCAAGTGGGATTTGGGCCTTTTTGTAGTTCTCAACAACATCTTCAACAACAGATAGGTTATGGTAACCCCATCTGCATTGGTGGAATCCTACAATACCAAATAAGGGACCACATTAATCATCAAATCAAATATTTACTAAAGAAATGCATTATTATCGAAGTTTAGAAAACAAACATCTACCTACAAAACAAATTAAAACTAGTGCTACGGTAATGTTAAAGCTTAGTTTATATGAACCAAAATATCTTGTTTATAATTAAAAGTAAAAAAAAAAAAAGGAAAAGCAACGATAACAAAGTGCATGCAATGATGGATCTCAGGACCGACAAATTTCTTTATATAAGCAAGTAATAAAGACCAAGTGTCTTGAATGTTGAAAAGTTTAGTTGAAAAGATGAAGCTTTTTTCTATGGTAAAGCTAAATTTTCAACTTTATGCACAACTCTATCTTTCCATGTGGACCTAAAAGGTGTTGAATTACAAATAAAAATAAAAAATTACAACTATTTCAAACCTATAAAGTAATACAAGATATGGATCGTACGGCAGAATCAGAAATCAATTAATTTTGCAAACCAGAAAGTAGACCTACCACCAACCTAGCCTTTAAAAACAATTACTAAATCCGGCTCAAGAAATAAACATTGGATTAAGCCAGCAACATCAGATAGGAACACCATATTCAATTATTCATCATTAAGCATATACTATTATTAATCACCGTCAACATTTTAATCAGTTAAAGGCCAGAATTCATACCAATTATTACAATGTGTCAACCTGATAACATGGTTAAGAAAAATTGGCATCGTTTTCAATTTCCCAAACATATAACCTAAATTCCGAAGCAGATTAAGGAAATAAAACAAGAAAATAGCACACAAATCACTTGAGAAGAGAGCAAAGAAAATCATACCGAATGCCCAGTAAGGCATAGGAGCTGGTCTGCCAATTAAGGCAGTATACTGATCAACAACATCCAAAGGTGTAGGCCCAGAGAAAAAGTAAAAATCGAGAACACCTCCAATAACTTTGTAAGTCAGTGAAGTTCCCGTGTAAAACACATCCATGCCATTGCTATTCAGCAACAGAACAGCATGAGCAGAAGCCTTGCCTCCTACATTTCGGAGATCCATATACACAGGGTGACCCCCATACAGATCAGTATTGAGATTCACAGCCGAAACATCTTCAGTGAAGATAGTGTAGGGATCATTAGGGTAAAGTTTCATCCCATGTGGCTGTGAGTTCTCCCCCAAACCATACAACGACGCATCTTTGGGCAATTTGGTCGAAATCTCGAGGTACTGATCCTTGAACACCAATGAGTTGAACGGGTCAGATTCACTGGCGCTCGAATCGAAGAGAACCTGACCGTCGGATTTCCTCTTGACGGCGAAGGTGAAGGGTTCAGCCGTATAGCTGAAAATAAGCTGAGAACCAGAATACTCTGAAACGTATACACTGTTCTTCCTTGATCTCGCGATTGTCTGCTTCACAGACGGAGGTTGCTCTCTCGGCAGGAGATTGTACGGCACTTCCCATCTTTGCTTCTCGGCGTCAGTGATTCGAACCCTCAAGCGATTGTCCGTTTCGTGCCTGTGGAAAATTTCACATAAAACAGCACATTATTGAAAAATCTTGAAAAGACAGATTCTCGAATAAATAGACGAAAATGCGGAAGTTTCGAATTCTTTAGTTCTCTTCTTTCTACTTTTTTTTAATCAGCATTTAGGGAGGATTTTAATTACTTACTTGACGTAGAGCTGCAAGGTAGGGATATCAGGGCCATAGATTTTGTTCTTCTGCTTGACTTGGAGGTGACCTATGAGACCACCGTCAGGTGTTTCTTCAATGGAGATCAAACGATAGCCTTGACCGATCTTTGTGACGTTGTGAGAGGAAGAGCTTCCTTTTGCTTTTGCTTTTCCTGCTACACATGATGATACGAGTGCGAGTAGCAGAAGAGAATAGAGACACAGAGAAGCTAAAGAGGCACGAGAAGAAGCCATAGCTCACTGTAGAGTAAAGCCACAGTGAGGAGTGAGAGTAGTGAAGAGTGGATGAGGGGGACTGCCTATTTATATACATGAAAAAACAAAAAGATAAACACAAAATAAATTTAATTTAATTTAAAATAGTTATCTGATGGTAAACTTAGAAAACTTTAAGATGGGGTGTGAAAATTTAGAAAAAGTATCGGATTGGAGGATGTAGATCAAACGTTTTTATTAACGAATCTGTATCAAGATGAAGGGAAGACGTATGTCTGTGGAGATTTTATGGCAAATTTTGGTCACAACTTGATTATGTGTAAATCCATGTGTTTGATGATGTGGCGGCTACGTGGATTGATTATAGATATATGTATGCATTATCTCTTATTTTTGTTCATTGAATTTAAGAGTGGATTTTCCACTCAATAATAAATAATTTAGAGTAGCGAGAGTAAAGTGAAATTAATTGAATTTATATAAAGTTTTTATGTTTTTTTATATCAAATTGATTATTAAAAGTTATATACTTGATCATAGAGTAGGAAAAATATAAACAAGATTTTAAATAAACCAATATTTTATTTTCTATAAATTAAACTAAAAAAGTTTATAAAGTTTAAGACTCTTTAAATTTTTCCTTTGTAACTGTTCCTTTTTTAACAAAAAAAAAAAAGACTCTTTAAAGTTTTGTATATCACCATAATATACAAAACTTTCATAGTAAATCTAGGCTAAAGAAAAATCCAAAAAAACTCTCGTAAGAAGAGTGTGAGGTGTGAGGTGTGAGGAGTGTGAGATTTGTGAGGAGAGAGGAAGATGCATGTGAAGAAGGGCATGAGATGAAGATGAAGATTGTGGAAGCAACATCCTTTGATGGTGGGTGGGGTCCACATGGTCCCTCGCACGTATGGTTTTTATATGATTTCTTCAAGATTGAGGGACCCACCTCCATCACTGATTTAGATATCTCTCGTGGCTTTGTCAGAGTATCTTATGCATATCATACACTTGGATGTAGACGATGATGATGAATTTATGATGATGATGTGGCTCATGAAGGATTAATGTGAAAAAAGAAACAAAAATTTCTTTTTTGTACTCAATTTTTATATAAACTTTTAATTTTGTTTTCAATAAACTTTTTACTCTCAATTTTAATCTTAATATTTTATATTTTGATCAATTTTATCTTTTATTTTTACTTTAACAAACTATTAATAACAAATTTTATATGATTAATGATATATAATGTATAAGTGATAGAGAAAGAAACTCATTGTAAATCAGATTAAAAAAATAAGATAAAATTTATCATTAATTTATTGAAAAAAAGTTAATCAAATGATGAAATTGATCAACATATAAAATAGTAGGGACGAAATTGATAACAAACAATTATTATAAATAAAATTAAAAGTTGATGTAAAATTTAAGGACTAAAAGAGTACTTTTGCCAAAAAAAAAATAAAGAAATGAGCCGTATCAAACATTTAAACCGTGATTCTCGGCCATCAATCACACTTTGAATCCAATCTCCGAAGTCTAACACAAATCAAGGTGTTAGATCATAGGGGAAAAAAAAAACTGTTAGATCATAGATGGACGTGTTATTTGGATCATTTGTTTTTTAAAAAAAACAATTTGTATAATTAATGTAAACTTTTAGTTTCTTTCTTTTTTAATTTTTAAAATTTATTTGTACATTTTATGAATATTTGAAATTTGATTATTAATATATTTAAATATGTGATAAAATAATAGATTGATTTAATAGACGATGACAAAATGGTTTAAAGTGTAAATATTTGAAACCTTTTTATGGTTTTGCACTCTAATATTGTTTCTCGTTTATTGAAAAATTAAATTTATATTTAATTATGTACGTTAATTTAAAATTAGTAGTATTATCGCAAATTTAATGATTTCCCATTTATAAAATATAAAACGTAATTTTAAAAAAAATTATAAAATTGAATTGGAAATTTAGATAAACTAATAAGTATTATATAGATAATTAAGTAGTGAGATTGTGTGATTTTGAATGACATTGTTACACTATATGAAGTACAAATAATCCAAATTATATATACTAATCAAGTGTGGACTTATCATTGAGATTTGAAGGTGAAAGAAGAAAGAAAGAGTGAGTACAAAAGGTTGACAACTTGACATAGCATTCCATCAGCATCAACAAATTAAGATGTCTATCTACCTTGAACCACTATTTTTATTGAACTTGATACTTAATATATAGTGTTTTTTTGTTTTTAGCCAACAATTGATGCTTAATATCTTCCTCCTTTCTTCATTCTAAATTCTCAATTATACCAACAATCAAATATATTTCGCCTTAGGGTGAGCAAAATTATATTCATCCAGTATTAATTATTTATTTATTTTTGGCCAAAATGAGTTGAATAATTTGATGAAATATGATTAACATCTCAGATAAAATCTTAAAAAAATAAAAAGAAAATTTTATTCCTCGAAAGATATACTTATGTATAGTCAATTTATCATATTATTAAGATTTTAATTTAAACTTAATAAGAAATTTAATTTTTTTAATATCAATGGTTTAATATATTATCAATAGAATTCAAAATTATTTCAATTTTTTTAAAAAAATTCAGTTAATATATTTAATGAATAATAAAATTACATATTTTCCATGATCAAATTTCACAATGGTATTTTTTAAAGATTAAATCGATAAATTTATTATTTTGAATGACCAAATTAATAATTTGTTTTTGAATTAAGTAGATATATAAGTTATAACATCTTAGGGAAAAGAAAATTGTTAACATTAAATTTTCTAGAGAGAGAGAATTATTAGTAGTGAGCGTCACTACTCACTACTCACAAGCTCACCGACAAGTTGAATTCATAGAAAGTATGTATAGTGCAAGGTTAAAAGTGTATAATGCAAGTATGCAACTTTTAACCTTTACAATATCGTAAAAAAAATCACAAATTAGTTAGATTTTACCATTTCAAAAGTGAAGAAAGATGCGTTTTGACCCGTTTGATCCTTAAAAAAAGAAAGAGTAAACTACTAAATTGGTCCCTGGATTATTGACTCGCTGACAGATTAGTCCCCGAATTTAGGAAATTATCAAATAGGTCCCCAAATTTTTCTAACGAGTCAAATAGGTCCCCGAATTTTTCTAACATTTGTCAAATAGGTCCTTCTGTGCATGTTATTCGGGGACCTATTTGACTAACGTTAAAAAAATTCGGGGACCTATTTGACTCGTTAGAAAAATTCGGGGACCTATTTGTCAATTTCCTAAATTCGGGGACCAATCTGTCAGCGAGCCAATAATCCAGGGACCAATTTGGTAGTTTACTCAAAAAAGAAAAGATGCGTTTTAAAACTAATGAATAAATTCAAATTTGAATTTGTTCCTATTTTTTGTGGTGCTTTTCTCATATTTGATTATGTCCTCTTTGAATAATATTTTCTTCTTATTAGATGTATTTTCTTTATAAGTGTTGTTTATTTTAAGATTTGGTTTAGTACTACTTGGTAATGACCTTCAGATCATCTTTTTCATCTTTTCGAGTTGGTGGAAGTCGGTGATATCTACAATAGGAATGGTGAAACAGTAACTATGATATTAAACAGTTTGTTGACATTACATTTAATGATGATTTAAATCCTCAAGATTTATTCCATATAGAATCTGTTTGTCCTCACAATTTGTTTTTAGCTTGAAACATAATTCATTAAAAAACAAGGCAAAGCCAAGCACGGTACAAACAAAAACACAGCAAAATAATTCAATCTCTCCCTAGCATCAAGAACAACACTAGACAAAACATCAACTGACGAAGGTGGGGGGTTTGCAACCCATCCAAAAGAACCCATCTTCATGTCAGACAAATTGGCAAGACAATCAGTTGTCAAGTTAACGGATCTAGGGATCCAACTAAAGCTACAATCATCTAAAGAACTGGAAACACAAAAAAAAAAAAAACCCACACCAAATCGACGCTGCCACAAAACCCGCCGCAGAAAACACACGGACACGAGCAAAGAGCACACAGATCTGAGAAGGACAACCGCCAAAAACCACCTAAACTTGAAAATCACCGTAGCAGAAGAAACACATAAAAGAGTACCGCCGTAGAAGGCCAAAGCTGGGAGGCGCCGCCGACAACTCTAATATGAAATATGGTGAAATCTCTTATGAAAGAGAGAGGTGGTCTCTCACTGGGAGGAGTTTGAGAGAGAACTCGACTCTCATGAGAGAGGATTTTTGAGGCGGCTAGGGTTTTTCTTTAATTCATATTTTGTTCGTCCTCACAATTGTTTGTGAATAGGATTGATTTTGTGCTCTTTTTGTCCTTAAGTTCAACAATATTTATTTTTACGTTTCATGTGTTGTATCAATTTCGAAATTAAGTGCCATTTAGTTTTGATATAATATATTTTATTAGTTACTTATCAAAAAAAATTATTTTACGTTTTTATTATTAAAAAAATGATAATATCCAAATCCCAATAAAATACTATATTATATTTTGTGATTTAGATTGCAAGCAAGGCAGAGAAGAAGACGAAGAAAACATTAGTACAGAAAGTCCAAGACGTGATTGTATCTCATATGAAATGCCCTCGTGAATGTGTCTGCCTACTTAAGACTTCGTACTGTTCTTTGCTAATACTAAAATAGCTTGATTACTATTGTCTTTGACTGTTGTTATATTTAATACTCCTATTTTATAATCTATATTTATGAATCTATCAGACTGAATTAAATACTATAATTGTTTCAATTTTGGATCTATCGCTCACCCAACTGTCTATCTTTATGTTCTCTCTCAGCTAATTTTTTAAACAGTTAAATTCGGTGGAATCTCTCAACTTTTATAATTCTTTTTTTAAAAAATATATATAAGATTAAATAAGTTTTGTAACTTAGTAATAAATTTGGGGAAGAGCTGTTTTAATATAAGAATTTAAGCTATTAAATACACTTAAGTGTAAATTTATCACACTGATAAGAGTTCTATATATTGGAGAGATATGTTGAAGAGTTCTTATATATATATATATATACTAGAGGCTTTGCGTGCCCTAACGGGCACGCAAATATATATGTAAAATAAATGACGGACTAAATCGTTAACACAGTAAAAAATAAGGGATCAAATAATAATTTTCCTCTTATTATTAATTTTGTACTATAATTTTAAAATGTGGACGACCAGAAATGGGTGGAGCCATATAATATAAGATATATGAATTTCTCTTTTACAGACCAAAAAAAAATGAATTTCTCTTTTGAAAAAATATCTTTTGTGATAAATAAAAAAGTAATTTTTTGAATCGGAATCTTCTTATATGGCCTATGCTTGTGCCCATATATCATTTACATTGTGTAATTTCCAAGCTTTAATTTGTTCAATAAAAAAATAATTAATTAATATTTTTTGTTTTACATTTTTTTGAAAAAAGAAAAACGATTAGTAGTCCTTTCATGATTTATTAAAGAGTTTATTTTGTAATAGTAATTGGCAATTTCTATAATCGTTAAACTTAGTGTAATTTATTTTTGGCAAAAAGTGTTTTATTCTTTAGAAAGAAAAATCGGAAGAATATTCATAAGACTCATTTATTGGCACTTTCTAATTATTAGCTACATGCAAAAAACTTTAAGAGCAATTAACTTGATTTTCCACTATCTGCTCCCAACAAATGGTAGCATGAGCATCCCATTGTCACATTCCCACTTATATCAAATATCTCTATCACCGACAACAAATTAAAAGAATTCAGTGATAAATAATTTAATATTATTTAAATCAAATTATAAATTTAAAATATTATGAATATAATCATTTTTATTAAGATTTTTTTTACATAATCAGGTGTAAAATACAAATCAAATTTAAATTAATCGAACCAAAGTATCAAATACTAGATGAGAAATAAAAGAATATCTCTATCATTGGTATTATTTTAATTATTGTAAAATCATTTCTTATGATCATATCCATTCGTGTCTAGACTAGCTAGACCCGGACCCGGCCCGAACACCATCGGGCCGGGCCGGGTCCGCCGGGTTGGGCTTGGTCCATGAACACCCCTAGAAAGAGTAATGCTGGGTCCATGAATATTAGGCCATACATTTAGGACCAAAATGAACCTTTCACCACACATTTTATTACAATTTAGTGTTGTTTTGTAATTTGCTATTTGGTCCTCAAACTATTATTTGTTATTTTTTTGTCGTTCAATTTCATAAATAGACCCCATTATTAATGATTGGGGTTTTCTACAAGGCCCGAGTTATCATTTACACATGTTAGAGATTGATTAATTGGAACAGTTCGAATTTATGGACCAAATTGTATTCTTAAAAATAATTCCAATATTATTTGGATTGACCCCTAATCTCATCCACTTGGATTTGGATTGACCCCTAACCCTCAATCCAAAATTTTCTCATCCTCACAATTTCCAATACCATATCACACTTCCCAATATCATCTCATCTCAATCTCATTTCAATCAAAACACAACCAAACACCTATCATCTCATCTCATCTCATCTCATTATCTCAATCTCATCTCATTATTTCCTACCATTTCTACCCCTATACAAATTACAAAAATCCATCAACTTATTTCTACCAACCACAATCATTACATACCCTTTTATATAATTTCACACCCTATTTAACATCATTATCACTAAAATCACCCAAACACCAATACATCATCTCATCTCATCCAATTAAAAAATAATCTCATCCAATCCATTTGGATTGGATTGGATTGGATTATAATTCCATGTCTCCCAAACATACCCTAATTAACTTGAGCCAAAGAAAAGGAAACACAAAAAATGAGAAAAAGGTACTCTAGTTTTTATTAAATACCAAATTGATAAAATCTTATATACTCAAGGAATTTGCCAGCGTTTACTTTTCATAAAGTTTCTTATTGTCAAGACCTTCCCGACAAGCAAATTGAAGGCATTCAGAATTTTGTAACTTTCACGTGATTAATAGATACAATCTGCTTCATTAACTATGCATGAGCCGAGTATATTTTTTCGGTCATTGCATGAGCTGTATTAAATAAGCATGTTTAAGTGACTTTTCGATTACCTGAAAAATTAAGTTTTTGAGCTTGCTAAGACATTGGGACTGAGATTCATTACGTAAAACGTAAATAATGGTCTACTATTTTATTATTGAACTATGTCGATTTTGTTAATTTAATCGGTCAGTTAATGAGCATACATTTGATTCGTTTAGATTAACTAATTAATTATAGGCTAAAATGTAGAGACACCCTTTGAGTTTTAAGTTTGGTGCACATAACACCCTTGAGTTTTTAATTTGTGCAAATAGGACCCCTGAGTTTTCAATTACGTGCAAATAACACCTTTTTGTAAATCAGTGAGGGTATAATAGTAATTTCATTAAAAAATTAGGCTAAGATCCTATTTTGGTCTCTCAAATTTGCTCAAAGTTTCATTTTGGTCCTTCAAATTTCTAAAAAATTTCACCATTACTTCGTGTCCACTTTCCATCCAATTTTTCCATTAAATAAAAGAAAAAATTAGTTTACATTCCCTAAAAGTTTTATATTTTTAATTAAAGTCATTTCTTTTTATAATAGGATCAAAATGTAAGAAAAAATGAATAAATTAAGATTTAAAACATATTTGCCCCAAAAAGAAAGAAACCCAGCCAAATCCATTATTCTATTTCTTCCTCGATCATGGAACTTCTTCTTCTTCTCAAATCCTAACACCTTTCTTCAAATTAAATCAGTACACCTTCTTCTTTTCTTCAAATCAAAATTGCAGATTTCTATTGTTCCTTTCACATCTGTCAAGGCCATCTTCCAAAATCCTAACTTCGCCGAAGAAGCCGTCATCGCCGCATCGCATCAGATCCCGGCCGGTGGTTGCTTTCGCCACCGCCACGGTGATCGAAGATCGATCTACTTGGACCGAGCAACCGAGGCCTTCGTATCTGAATCCTCACGGTCGTGATCGCGATTGACCGGAAAACTCGTCGGCGGACGAGTTCATGAGGATAATCTACAAGGAAGTGAAGGTGTTGGAGAACAATAAAAATATGCAATTTTGAGGGAAGAAGAAGAAGAATAATAATAATAATGCTTTGATTTGAAGAAAAGAAGAAGAAGAAGGTGTTAGGATTTGAGAAGAAGAAGAAGAAGAAGAACGGTTTCATGATTGAGGAAGAAGGAGAAGAATGGATTTGGCTAGGTTTTTTTTTGGGGCAAANTATTTTTTTTTTAAAAAATTGTTTTAAATACTAGTTTATTCATTTTTTCTTACACTTTAGTCCTATTATAAAAAGAAAGGACCTTAATTCAAAACAATAAAACCTTTTGGGTAATGTGAATCAATTTTTTATTTTATTTAACAGAAAAATTGAATGGAAATTAGAAAGAGACTAATGGTGTAACNATAAAACTTTTAGGGAATGTAAACCAATTTTTTCTTTTATTTAATGGAAAAATTGGATGGAAAGTGGACATGAACTAATGGTGAAACTTTTTAAAAATTTGAGGAACCAAAATGAAACTTTGAGCACATTTGAGAGACTAAAATAGGACTTTAGCCTAAATTTTTTATGAAATTATTATTATACCCTCACTGATTTGCCCTAAATTTAACATAAGGGTGTTATTTGCACGTAATTGAAAACTTATGGTCCTATTTGCACAAATTAAAAACTCAGGGGTGTAATATGCATCCAACCTAAAATTCAGGGGGTGTTTATGCATTTTGACAATAATTATATATTATATAGATGTACGAGTATGATATGCCGAGAGGACATTGATTTCTGTGGTCGAATATCCAATAGGAAACGATACAATTTAATTTATTTAGACAAAAATCATATATTATTATTATTTTTATTAAAAATTTGTTCGGCCATGTTTTTCACTACAATCAAACAGTTTTCAATAAATTAACTTTTTTTTTTTTATTAAATTTGTATGAAATGAACAACTAAAACGAAATTGATAGATTTTGTAAATATGTCCGGGAAAAATAATAATGAATACAAACAAAAAAACAAAAGATGCGTGAAGCAAACTCGTGCGCCGATCATCTAGCCAACCTTGGTTGCGAGCGGCTCGACGTCTTGGAGACTGTCCGGCTTGAGTTTCCGCCGGTGAGCATGGCGGATTGTCTTCTTCGTGACACATTAGGGATTGGAGACTCGCGAACTGTGAGACCTCCTTAGGTCTTTTTTAGTTTCTTCCCTCTCATGTGTCGTTTTGCCATCTGAGGTTTTGTTTTTTTTTTCCTTGTTTTTTCTGTCGTTTTTGGCTCTTGGGCCTTGCCATTAAGCCCGGTTACTACCAAAAAAAAAGAGATACTTTTAGACGATACCATTTTGTTTTTTTCATATTAATAAACTCATATTATTACATTCTCTCATATCTAATATTATATGATTCCACCCCTTTTGGTCGTCCAGGTTTAAAATTATAGTCTATGAAATTAAAATAAGAGAAAATTTACGATTTGATCTCTCTTTCCTTACTAAGTTAACATTTTAATCCCTTATTTATTTTACATACATATTTGCGTGCCCGTTAGGGCACGCAAAGCCCCTAGTAATATATATACAGACATAACGAATACATGATAATATAATTGGGGCAAATGATACAAAGTGATGTATATATTTTATTAATAAACTCATATTATTACATAACGTATTGGGATTGCATCACTTGGTAGGCTTTTCTTTCCATTTCTGATAACTACTGATATATATATATATATATATATATATTATTATTATGTATTCTCTCGGTTCCTGAATATTTATTTTTTTGGAAGACTATTTTTATTTTAAAATATCTAAAACGTTTTACAAATTCAAGAGAGTATTAATTATTTTTTTACTATTTTATCCCTATTAAATATAATAGAGTCATAAATGAATAAACATTTTTCAAGTAATTTAATAAGGATAGTTTAGTCTTTTTATCTCATTTTACTCTTATTTTAGGTGAGCTAATCATTTTTTTAGTGTTTACCTTAAACATTAGATATATAAGAATGAAGGGAGTATTATTTAATTTAACAAATATATAATCAATATTCTTTCCATAATTATGATACCATTGATTTGCCAACTGTTTAACGGGTTTAAAATATCAATCTATGACCCAATTACGTCAATATTTCACTGATCCATCTCATTTTTAAAACGTTGGCTAAATATATTCATACTTCATCAAAATGAAATTAAATAGTTTTTTTTTTATAATTACAGTACATTCTTTTCTCGCTTTTCTTTTTCTTGGTCTGTCTTTTTTGGGTAATTGAAGATAACGTTTCTTCCCAATTGGGCCTCGGGACCATTTAGTTGGCCCAAACTAGAAACTAAAATGGTTCAGAACTATTTTGATAGGCTATGGACCAATGCAAGTTAGGTTACGCCTAAAATGTGGTTATTTTTTTCTTTTTGTATAAATTAGACTATTCACAGAACACTAACTAATTTTTTTTTGGCTATGAATCCTCTACTTAAGGATAAATGATTGAGAATAAAATGTTTTTTATTCTAAAAAATGATATTAGAATCTCTACCACTTAAAACCAATTGAGGAATGTTTAAAACGTGGCTATTAATCATGTGAGGATACTCTAAAGACTTGGTCCAATGATATTTGAGAAAGCCCAAGTGTGGGCCCATAATTAATGCTGTCTCTGTCATTCCAATGTCCATCACAACTCACAACTCACGAGATAATGGAACTTGTAATCAAAAAACGAGATAATGGAACTACATCAAATATATTTTTTTTTCTATTATTTAAGTCCATTCAACTGATTGGATTGAAAATTCATATTTAACTTGATTTAAAATAATTATTAAACGTTCATATAAAGAAAATAGATCGAGAAATAATAATAATAAAAAGGATTTATCTAACATGTGTCCTTAGGGCATATTATAAAAAATTTTCTGATTGGTTAGTACAGTATCTCATATCTTGAAATTTATGAAAATTCATTTAAAAGATAATTTTTAATGTTAAAAAACTCACTCAATCAATTAAAAAAAAACCTTAACATGTGCCCTTAACATGTGCCCTAAAAGGACTGTAATAAAAAAACTATAAAATCAGTTGATTTACTGGTTCAATCAGTTCATGCTTTTTTTTTTCCAAAAAAAATGCTTAAAATTATGTTGTTTTCCTTTTTCTTTAATTCAGATTTTGATTCCCGAGTTCTACAAATAAGTGAGATTTTGATTCCCGAGTTCTACAAAGAAGTGAGATATGTAATGGTTAGTTTTCAATATTTGGGGAACATTATATTCCCAACATTTATGAGATTCATTACTGGAGGCCCAATTATTTTTTGTCTAGATAAAGGTCCAATTAAGTAACAGAAAAGTGCTCATGCAAAAAAAAATAAAGAAAAGTGCAAAGTATCTGAGTTAGTTTGGGCATTAAACAATTGGGTGCTGTTACGGAGTTGGCCCAGTAAGGTTTGAAAAGCACAAAGAAGGGCCCATGAAGATTCATCTATATACCAAAGCAAATTTTATTGTATGAAAAAACAAACTTGATCAAGAATTCAAAATATCCATATTTTTATTTGATTTTATGTATTATTTGAATATTAGACAATGAACATGGTTCATATAGACATTAAACAATTGAAGCACTAAACCATAATGATAAATAAATATATTTTTAGCAACCAACTAAATAATTAATAATGAATTCAACGATGAACGGACATGTTTGATTTAGGAAACATGAACACTGACACTGATATGGGATACGACATGGACACGGACACAGCGACACGCTAAACTCTTAAAATTACGCGACACGACACGCCATATATTTTTATATATAAATAATTAAATATTCATAATTTTTAATGAAAAATTTAAAAATTACAAGTTTTATTCATAATATATATCATATGTATTATTATTTTCTCTTATATGTCATGTTAAAGTCACAAAAAATTAATTTATATTTTAAAATTTATGAATAT
>QANZ01038910.1:102295-135059 GCA_003254925.1 Chamaecrista fasciculata
TGTAACGTTTGAATTGATTTAAAGTTGAAGATTATATTAAATTTTTATATTGATAAAAGAGTAAATTTGGGACCAATTTGAGAAATTATACAAATATGTAAGACTTATCTAAAATAAATAAAATATTTAGGACCAATTTGAAATTACCTCATATGGGAGAGTGAGTGGTGACATTTTTTAATTTTTAATTGTTTTTTGTATTTTTTTAAAGAAGTGGGAGGAGTGAGGGGAGAGAGAGTGGTGATTTTTTTTCTTTTTTAATTTTTTAATTTACTATTTTTGACCAACCATAAGGGGTGGAGCCATATAATATAGTATAGATATATATCTAATTTTTTTTTCATATAAAACTTCCAGTGACAAAATTAAAAATAATACAAAGGAACCTAGGAAATCCTTTTGCTCGCCAAACTCTTAAACTTATCCAAAACCATCAGCAAAATTTCCATTTTCCAGTGTGACACATCGCAAGATAAAGTAGACACAAAAATCTAGCTCACTCCACTTCAATCTCCCCTTAAGACTCCAAACCAACTCTCATACAATCTTACTGCGCGTGATGAAAACTCACCATCCTGTCCGTTGGATTCGTAATTAAACTCCGTCCGATTAGCGAGTGTACTTTATTCACAATAAGGCGCGTGGAATCTAATTCTCAACCACTGCTCTTATAAAGCTATAAACTAATAAAAACTTGCGCTTCATTCTCTTGAAGAGAGAAACAAGATTTCTTCAGACGTTTTTTCTTTCCTTGCGTCTTCGGTTACCCTCGCTTTCGTTTCGTCTCCTCGTTAGGGTATAAGCCTTTTGGGCCGATCGGTGAAGCAAAGCCCTACCGGAAAGTTTCGAATTTCGAGATTGTTCGGTGGGCGATCGAGTGGTGATAGTAGGAGATGAAGATTTTCGTTAAGACTCTCAAAGGCACTCACTTCGAAATTGAAGTGAAGCCGGAAGACACGGTTCGACCTTTTCCTTGTTCAATTATCTTTTCGCTTAATTCTTATTGTGTGCTTTATATCGCAATTTGAATTTCCCTTTTTCGATTGTCTGAGAAGGTTGTGTTATCGGGTGTTGGGAGGCTATCAAATTGAGGGTTAATTAGGGTTTTAATGATGTGTTTGTTTCACGATTTCGCGGTTTGAATTGGGTGTCAGTATTTTCTGAGTTTGTGTTGGCGATTTGAAACTGTCCATGTAAATTTTGTGGTCAAAGTGTTGCGGAATTTAGCTATGAGGTGGATTACTTGGTGGTTTTGGGCTATTACTGTGGGACGAATGGAATATGATGGGCTGGGTGGAAATACTAACATTCAGTGACTAGTTGGCTTTTCGAGCTACTTCACTCGCAAAATGTGTGTAAACGCTCCACTGGAGTCTGGTTCTAAGTTAGAAGTCTATGTGGAAGTTTTGTAATAGTCACTCATGATAATGAGCGAGTCTGACACTATTAAGGTTCTCTTTAGGGTAAAGTCAGATAATTTTGTACTGATATCTGGGTGGTCAATGAGACGATAGTCAAAAGCTGATAGAAAATTGGACCTTTCCGGTCGGGTACGGGTACTAGTATGAGTACGGAGTACTGAGTACGACAAAAGTTTTAAAATTTAGTATCTAGTATGAGTACGGAGTATCGAGTACGACAAAAGTTTTAAAATTTAGTATACGGTTACATCATGATTTATTTAAAATCTGACCAGTGACCATAAAGCATATATTTATCTGATCTCTCTATTGCAAGTATGAACTTTGTTGTCCATACAATAAAAATAAAGCTAACATAGAAGGAATAGAATTAGATAAATAAAATTCATGTTGTACAAAAATATATATACGAGATACATATTTCATAATACTCAAGAAGTACCCAATAAGTACTCGGTATGACGTGCCAATTTGGCTGTACCCGTGCTTCGTAGACATGCACACACTTCAAATTGGTTTAGAAGGAAAACATTTTCCGTATGGTGAGTGATTTTTTAAAATTTGAAGATTGCCCTTTTTGTAAGTAACATTTCCTGTCTCTTACGCAATTACGCTCTTTCTGCTGGTAGATTTTTGACAGTTGAATTTGAGTGAAGAATGCAAACCATTTAAAGAATGAAAACTGCAAATATGTTATAAGTTCATCTTTTTACTCTCTGTCATATGATTGCCTGTTTGTGAAGCTTTTACATTGTTATTTTACATCTGGGTTATATTTATTAGTCTCATATATTGGTTATAAGTTTTCAACATCGTTTCCAGGTTTCTGAAGTGAAGAAAAACATTGAAACTGTCCAGGGTGCAGATGTCTATCCTGCTGCACAGCAGATGCTTATTCATCAAGGGAAAGTTCTCAAAGATGGGACTACCTTGGAGGAAAATAAAGTAGCTGAAAATAGTTTTGTTGTAATTATGCTTTCTAAGGTAAATATGTGTTCTTGTGTGTGTGTATAAGCTGCCTGGTCTTGGATATTTCATATAACATTATTTGATTGAATGCATCAGTTTAGAATATGGAGCAGGGATGGTGTAGGGATTTTGATGTTTCATGAGAATCTGAGAAGATTGGACTGATTTAGATGTGGTCATGGGTTATGATGAACTTACTTGGCAGAGTATTAGGAAAGCCCTTATAATAATAATGATTGAAAACTTTCGAAGAGGCAAGACAGGCCTTTGAGAGTGACTGTTAAATGTAGTGAAGTTCATTATGATGTAAATTCTTATTGTGAGTTATTATGGTGAGAGGGGTCATCAGTGTTTGTGTTGAGTTGTTTTGCTGGCTTGCTGTTCAAAAATTTCCATGTTTAATTTTCCATTCAGGTTCATTTCATTACTTGCTAAGATTATAGTGTTGTCCAGCTTTTCTTTTGGATTTCATTTCTGGACCTTCATTATTATTGTTGCAATCCTTTTTTAACTTTCTTAAAACAAGAATATTTTTTTTTCCTAATCTATTGTCAAAACTCACAAGTATTGAGAGAAGATGGAGTAGTAGTTGTTAAGAGTAAAAACCAAAAAGAATGAGACCCCATATCATAATTTTTGGCAACATTAAATTCTAATCTCTGTTCTCATTATTATGCTAGAGTAAGAGCTCATCCGGTGAGGGTTCTACTACATCTTCTGCACCTTCATCCAAGGTGAGAATAGTCAACTATTTGTCTTCATATAAGAACAGTGTATATGAATATTGTTGGTAATGAGACTATTTTGTTACTTTTCTTTTTTTTGGCCTTTTTCCATTACCTATGTAGTGTATTCATTGACAATTTATAATTTGAGATTTATAAGTAACTGTAGAGATAATGGGACAGTGTATTATGTGCAATAGAAAATGTGGCCACATGTATTTCTTAAATATTAATTCTGTTTTGTTTTGATTGGTTTGGCTGGTTTTTGAGATGATAAATGCCAAGATTGAATGTGATTTTATCTTTTTATGGTATACTGGCTTTTGGCTAAACAAATATATACTATAAATGTATCTAATAGTCTCATGCTACATATGCAAAAGACACTACCTTTTTCGAGTTATGGAAATATTACCGTGATTGTGTTCAATGCAGACAACATCGACAAGCACAGCACTTACTTCCACCCCCGTGTCAACAGCACCTCAAGCTCCTGCTATGGCACCGTGAGTACCTGATTTTCATGGCATTTTCTCTTATCCTAGTCACAACTATTTTGACATGAGTTTGTTAAAAAACGTTGATTTAATTTGACAGGCCTGCACCTTCTCCTGCACCTGCACCTGCACCTGCACCTGCTCCTGCTCCTGTTCCTTCTGGCACTGCTGTGTAAACTATTGTTTCTTTGATGTTTAAAATATGGATTTTACAGTTGCTTAATGTAAAGAGGTTTCCTACGTCTTCTGTAACTATGCAACTTGTTTGAAAACCACCAAGTATTGAAAGGAAAAATCACATGAATTGATTCAATGTGTAGTCTTGTTTCTGAGAAAGAAATTTTGTGTAAGCAGGTCAGAGACTGATATCTATGGGCAGGCAGCATCTAATCTTGTAGCTGGAAGCAACTTGGAGGAAACAATTCAGCAAATTCTTGATATGGGCGGAGGTAGCTGGGAAAGGGATACTGTAGTTCGTGCTCTACGTGCTGCTTTCAACAATCCTGAGAGAGCTGTTGAATATTTGTATTCAGTATGTGGCCCTTAGAACCTGTCTAATTTCTTCTCTAGATTTCCTTACAAGTTCTATATAGTTATTGCTTCCATTTTTTTGGGTGGTGGCATCAGTTTTTAGTTAGAAGGATTACTAATATGTTAAGAATACTCGGTAAGAATGCTTTATGTTTATTAGAATATATTTTTTTTAAATATTACACCGGATAAACTAGTGGTAGTATCCTTATGCATGAGGAATATTAATTTTGTAGTTGTGGTTGGCTCTCTTTAAGATTTTAGTATTGACATGGTCACAGGGATTGTTTGCATGATTAAATCTGTTCACATGGCAATCTATTTATGATACTGAGGTCATTTAAATCTTTACTAAATGATTGCTTAGTTACACATTCACACTGCATGATTGCTTAGTTACACATTCACACTGCTTGGTTAACTTTGAAAGTGACTGACTTTTTTTTCACCAAAATTACTTATTTACAAACATGTAGATTTTGTGGATAGTTTTTGTTTTACTCTCGGCTTGAGTCTTATATTATCTTGTCTTGCTTAAACATCATTTATGAATTTTAGGGTATCCCGGAGCAAGCTGAAGCTCCACCTGTCGCCCGAGCACCTGTAAGTGCACAGACCACAAATCCTCCAGCTCCAGCTCCACAAGCTGCACAACCAGCACCTGCTCCTACAAGTGGACCTAATGCCAATCCTTTGGACCTGTTTCCCCAGGTAGATATTAGAATGTGTCTGTATATTATAAAAATTAGTAGGTCTTTTTGTGTGGTGTACTTACCATGTGTAACAGGGTCTTCCCAATGTCAGTTCTGGCGCTGCTGGTGCAGGCACTTTAGATTTTCTGCGCAATAGTCAACAGGTATTATTCATCTCTATGTATCATGTGTGCTCTGCATTTATATTTTATAACAATTGAGGCACGTCTACCCTGGATTCTTCAATATTTAAAATTTTGTTTCAGTTCCAAGCTTTGCGAGCTATGGTGCAAGCGAACCCACAAATACTGCAGGTTTTTTCTTTGTTATTTCTTATAGAATAAGTATTGTCTTTCTCCTCAGATTTCCCTTAATTTTGTTCTGTTACATTGCAGCCTATGCTTCAAGAGCTTGGGAAACAAAATCCCCATCTAATGAGATTGATTCAAGAGCACCAAACTGATTTCCTTCGCCTAATAAATGAACCTGTGGAAGGCGGTGAAGGGTGAGGGGTCATCTTTTTCTGTTCTTATCAAGTTTAGATTTTTGCTTTTGGTTGGCAGTATCGGGTGAATTGTTTTGGCTTGTCAATTGATGTCATATTGTCTAATTTCTTTTTTTCTAATTTATGCCTTTAGGAACATACTAGGGCAGTTGGCTGCTGCCATGCCTCAATCAGTACCCGTTACCCCTGAGGAGCGTCAAGCCATTGAACGAGTAAGTTTACCTTGTAACTATATAAAGCATTGAATGATAGATCATTTATATTTGTGTCATTAAAATTTTCTTCATTTAAAACTGCCTGCGTCTCTTCTCCGGACTTTATTACTTGGTAATCCCAATATTGAAGGCTTGCATATTTATTGGCATTATAAGCTGATTTTTCATCTTTTTATAAAAATAAACTTGCATGGAGCCTTTATACTACTGACGTTGCTTATTTGTTATACCGCTCTTAAGGATACATTAATACTGCCTTGATGATAATTTGTAATTTGTAATATCATGGGTTGTGATTTTATTATTTGTGCCGTGTCCAGCTTGAAGCAATGGGTTTTGATCGTGCACTGGTATTGGAGGTATACTTCGCTTGCAACAAAAATGAGGAATTGGCTGCCAACTACCTTTTAGATCACATTCATGAGTTTGAGGAATGATTACTTCTCCTCAACAATTGCCAAATCATTACTTGTTAATTTTTTCTTCATAAGTTTCCAGTGGACAAGGGATGTTCTTTCTCTTTTTTGTTTTGATCTTTATTTAATCTTCTCGGCATTGTATAATACTTGTTGTCACCGTTTTCTTCCTTTCTAGGATTCTTCTCGACATAATTATAAAAGTGTATGTTTGTCTTTCTATGTTGTTTCACTGTGTATGTCCTTGTATGGCAAATAATATATTCTTATGGTAGTTAAAGATTAAAAAGAAAAGAAAATACCAAAGTAGAAATCATACCAGCCCTTGAGATGAATGTTACACCCTTAAAGAAAGCACCAACTTATTGCCACCAGTTTCAAATACTACGTACCTTCTCCAGCCCAAGTGATTTGAGTATCTGACCATATCACAAGCTTTCTTGAGAGTGAGGGCTTAAGTTGCACGAGAGGTGGCAACTATTGAACAATCAAAACCATCATCAGAGGCTTCACTTTCGGAGTTCCTAAAGTTGACAATTTCATTGCTGTTGTGAATATAGATAAGTCTATCTTCTCTTGCGAGTCTAAAGGAATAGGGACTGTCAGAATAGAACTCCTCATCCAATGGAAGCCACTCTTTGATATCATCAATGTTCAATCTCCCTTCTCCAATAAGATCATTAACATATTCTTAGACCTTGCCATGGTCATTAGCCATCGATTTGCTAGTTGCTACTTAAACAGGGGATCCAATTATCTTCCTATATCCTTTGTCAAAGCTTCTTTTCCCTTTAAAAAAAAATAATACTTGCCCAAATCCCGAGAGGCTTTGCTATCCCTAACGGTACACAATAAGTCACTATTGAGAAAGTAAATCACTTTTAGAATACGAACCCACCGGATTGTTAATTATCTTCTTTGTTTACCAAGCAAAGAAAAGATTGAACTAAAAACCCATTGCAACCTCATCATGCCTTCCAGTGAATCGTTCCTTCTTTCTTTTGTCACCAAAACTTGACAATTATGGTATTGTAGTTTGATGAACAAGCTAAGTAACAACGAAAACCAGGGACACAATATAAGAAATGACAGTAAAACTTAGGATTTATGGTTGCCTAAAAATTTTTTTTTTAGATCTAAATTAGGATATCCACCACGGGTAATAATGACTAATACCTTTGCTGTGTGGATATCCTCCACTTAAATATTTGAAAAGGTAAATTACATTTTGGTACTCTATGGTTTGGTCATATTTCATTTTAGTACCCTATGGTTTAAAAAAATGACACTTTGGTACTCTGTGGTATTCTCCATTAACACTTTAGTACCCTTTCGAGCTATTTTGTAATTTTAACCATAACAAATTTTACAAAAATTACTTATTGACTCCAAATTTTTTTTAAGTTTTCATTTTAGTCCCTAGATAATATGTATCCAGGGACCTATTTGTAATTTTCTGAAATTTTTTGGGGTCAATATGTAATTTTTGCAAAATTTGTTATAGTTAAAATTACAAAATAGCTCCAAAGGGTACCAAAGTGTTAATGGAGAATACCACAGGGTACCAAAGTGAAATATGACCAAATTACAGGGTACTAAAGTGTAATTTGCCCTATTTGAAATAAACATATTTAAGCAAGTATTACATTGTTTCCTAATGTGTTGACTAAGATTGAGTATATGAGATCACTATATATTGTAGAGAATGATTCACAAGATTTTGTTATTCTGTGTACTTTATAGTTTATACAAATATAGAATGATTAGAATCATTTTATAAGACAAAGATGATATAGAGTGAGTGTTTATGACTGAATATAGGGGTATTTTAACCTCTAGCAGCCTTAACTAATATTAGCAAACTATAACTGATACTAACAGATCGGATATATACCAAGACGCACCACAGCATCCTTAATTAGCTTCCTTTCTCTATATCTTCCCTATTGACTTCCGGCCACTTCTGTAACTCGTTATCATTAATCTCTCTTAAATCTAAAAAATTTGGATTGTCTCTCTGCATTTATATAAATCATAAAGTAAAACAAATATCCCAATTAAAAGAGAAAAAATGTAAGAATATTCCATTAATATTCTTCATTTGTCATACCACTACTTATCTTTTTCAATCCAAACATCTCTTTTCCAAAATTATATTGCCATATTTTTGCAGGTTTTGTACCATCAAAAGTATCCATTACCAGGATTGAAGTGTAACCGTAAGAGCTTGCTTTATGGGCCACAACTCCCTCTATATCCACTGCCATAGATATATAATTTTTAAAAAAAGAATTTATTAACCAATACCTGGTTGAAATTCTCATTAATTTGTGGGTACCACGTTTTTTTTGATAAGCTTCATTTCAATCAAAGGAATATCACATCACATCACAATATATTACAAAGAAAGCTTGGTGGAGCAATCAGGCTAGCTCGCTAGAAGATGACTCTATTTCAAAAAGAGATGGATATAAAGATATGTCGTTTGAACACTCAATTCATCTATGAAAAGAACAAAAAGTCTGTGAGAAGTACTATACACTACAGTCATATATTATATATATATATATTGGTAAATCAGTCATATATGTGTTACAACCATAATGGGATCTTATTTGACACATGCATGCTATATATATATGCAACAATATTATATATATTGATGGATTCATTTAATTTTAATGTGAAATGTAACTTTCAAGAATGAAACGTCAATGAACTGAGAGGCTAAAGTGGAATGGTGTAGTAGAATGCGAACCATAAAAAAAGCGATAATTGTCGGGTTTATTACTCGAATTTTCTTTTTCTAGAAAATGCATGCATGTGATATGTACTATTGCGATACATACATTATAAGTTTCTCAATATATATGACTTGTTTTTAGCATCATTCTTGATTCTCCTGCCTACTTTGATATATAGTTCCATATATCATCTCATATATATATTTGGACTCTACTTAGAATTTGAAGAGAATACGCATTCTATGTACAAAGCCAAAACTTAAAACTTTCTCACTAAGTATAACTTGTTTCGATTTTAGCAATAAGCTAAGGCACAAATTAGAAAGAAACAAGCTATGATAATTCGTGAATCTAGTATAATTATTTTATAAGTAAACCTTTAAAACAATGCAAGTATGTATATATAATATACTCTCTTTTCAATTAAAATTATTTTGTCAACTACTAGATATTATGTTATTCGGTCAAGCGAAAATCCGAACTTTATCGCTTGGCTGTGGTGGCCACAACATCAAAAAATAGGTTTAGGCTTTTTTGGGGCTCTAGCGGCGGTTTAAACCGCCGCTATTTCCTATAACGGCTGCCACTTCGACACAAGATTTTTCTTTCTTTTTTTTTTTGGGCCAAAGACACAAGATTTTTCTTGTCTTTATATTTTTGCAATAACAGTGGTTTAAAACTGTTGCTAGTGCTAAATCATTAATAAAATTTGACCAAATGTACAGCATCTATCAGTTACAATTACAAACCAATACTAGATGCTTCAATTTTAAAAAAAATACATATGGCCACCATACGCTCATCACCATATATTACTAGGGGCTTTGCGTGCCTTAACGGGCACGCAAATATGTATGTAAAATAAATAAGGGATTAAATTGTTAACTTAGTAAAGAAATAGAGACCAAATAGTAAATTTTCTCTTATTTTTAATTTCATAGACTATAGTTTTAAACATGGACGACCAGAAAGGGGTGGAGCCATATAATATAAGATAATCAATAGAGTGATTACACTGAACCGTTGTTAGCTTTTTAACTGTTGTTAAGCCTATATAGATGGCAGCGGTTGATTTACCCACCGTTATGTGTGCAAATAGTGGCGATTCAATTTAACCACTGCTAAATAACTGCCACTGAATCCTGTTTTTGGGCAAAAGACCTTTTCGTGCCCCTAACGTTTGGGGTCAGTTTCAGTTGTACTCCTAACGTTTGTTTTGTGTCGATTATTCCCCCAATGTGAAATATTGGTGTCAATTATACCATAACCTCAATTTTTTTAGGCCAAAGTCCTATTTTGGTCCCTCAAATTTGCTTAAAATTCTGTTTTGGTCCCTTAAGTCTCCGGCGAACTTTCCGGCGAGATACACAGCGGCCCCGACGACTACAAAAACTCCTAATCCAAGGTTTATTGACCTCCTGAGTTCAATGGCGGCCTTCATTTTGCGAACAAATGACCAGAAATATGATTTTCGACGATTGTGTAATTTTTCGTCGACTATGTAACTTTTAAGCGGCTTGCCAATCATTTTTTTGCAAAATGAAAGCCGTCATTGAACTCAGGAGGTCAAAAAACCTTGGATTAGGAGTTTTCGTAGTTGTTGGGGCCGCCGTGTATCTCGCCGGAAAGTTCACCAGAAACTTGAGGGTCCAAAACGTAACTTTGAGCAAACTTGAGGGACCAAAATAGGACTTTGGCCCAAAAAAATTGAAGTTAGGGTATAATTGACACTAACGTTTCACATTGGGAGCATAACTGACACAAAACAAATATTAAGGGCATAACTAAAACTGACTCAAAACGTTAGGGGTACGAAAGAGTCTTTTGCTTTTTTTTTTTTTTTTTTTTTTTTTTNGTAATCTTGATTTTTTATTAAATCTATGCCTAATGCCCAACGTTTTCAACCAGTCAAGATATGTTCAATTTTTTAGATCAATCATCATGCATATATACAAAAGAAGTCTCTCTCTCTCTAGTCTCTAAATATATATAATGAAGCAAATCTTTCCGTCCAATTTTCTCTTCCGTTAGATTTTATAAATTCAAATCCAAACCAAACACATAAAGCTAATCAATCAAAATGGCACTTTCTATTCAAGTTATTTTCTTCTTTAGTAGCTTTCCGTTTTTAAAATCATAATGACCATCAAAACAATACGTGACATAAGAATTATGTAAGCTAGATAGTTGATCGAGAACTATCGCTCTCTCTCTCTCTCTCTCTCTTCCCCTCCTATAAATCTACAAAATCATACCTATGACAATACACATATATTGGTCCTTAACAATTTAATTTTTTCCTCAATCCTCAGGACTAGGAAATATTCCCTTAGCCTCAAACGACACACCTAAACGCGACAACTTGCAAGATCAAATCGTGTTCTAATATGATGCTTCTTCCAATGCTACCTTGCACTTTTCGGATTTCTCTACACAACAATAAATAATAACCTGTGGCATGTCTCACAAATTGTTAAAATAAATTCTCTACATGTAAGAAGATACATGAAATAACCGCTGGGGTGTGAGCTATTCATTAAGTGATCAAATCCTATCCTTAGACATGAAAAATATTATGATTAGTTGTTTAATTTTCCCTTAAGTGAAGGACTCAAGATATAGAGAAGATTACTGCTGGATGAATTTTAATTTAACTCCATATTAACATATCTTCAGGCCAAAAAAAAAAATTAACATGCGCTTCTCACTTTCAAGTTTAAAAAGAGATTAAAATTAAATAATTAACTACTCATTTTTGGTCTTTTTATCAATTGATATATGTTTTTTTTTAACAAACAAGTGATGTATGTTCGAATTCTGTCTTTAGACATGAAAAACATTACGTAAATTAATTGTATGCTCTTAAACAGAATACCTGAAATGAGTAAATTAATCATTAGTATTGGCTATGAATATACTGTTGAATAAATTAATTTCAATGTTTTATCTTATTATCTCTCTTTACATAATTTCACCAACTGCACTTCTCCCTCAAAATGTATAAGATCCACTCACCAAAATTCTATATATGCCAAGACCGAAAGGGTCCCCACCACATGCGCCAAGCCTAAAACCCTGAAGTTTACATGTCCATGCTGGTTCAACCACAATCACAACTCATCATGGACCTAAGGCCATAGCCATGGACCTCGATCTCAAAGTAGAGTAAGGTCCTAGCCAGATTATAAGTGTCATCATTTAAAAGGACACAATGGTTTTGTTTTGCCACCCCTTGTGCAGCTTTCTTGGTCCCAAACCATATCATCAGTAAGGCTATGTATATACTATATATATAAAGAAATTAAGAGTACACCAAATATGTATTATTAATTATTCAAGAACAAAATGAGAAGGTATAGTATAGTAGATTTTGTTGGGTGCATGCATGCGTCATGACTCATGAGTCTTTATGATCAATTCAAAGGACCACCACTTGGGCCACTGGGTCGTTTTCTATAAGACCCACCTAGCCAACCCCACTATGACAAAAGTGGTCAAAATTTTATATAAAGTCACATGTAGCTCACAATTATTATAATTAACGACCACATAGACTCAGGGTTGGCTTAGAAGTTGGAGTTCCTTTTGGCTTTTACTTTTAATTAAGGGTAAATTACACTTTGGTACCCTGTGGTTTGACCCTATTTCACTTTGGTGCCCTGTGGTTTGAAACTTGACACTTTGGTACCCTGTGGTATTCTCCATTAACACTTTGGTACCCTTTGGAGTTATTTTGTAATTTTAACCATAACAAATTTTACAAAAATTACATATTGACCCCAAAAAATTTTCAAAAAATTACAAATAGGTCCCTGGATACATATTATATAGGGACTAAAATGAAAAATTTAAAATTTTTTTGGGGTCAATATGTAATTTTTGTAAAATTTATTATGGTCAAAATTACAAATTAGCTCCAAATGGTACCAAAGTGTTAATGGAGAATACCACAGGGTACCAAAGTGTCAAGTTTCAAACCACAGGGTACCAAAGTGAAATAGGGTCAAACCACAGGGTACCAAAGTGTAATTTACCCTTTAATTAATTTATCTCCTTAGTTACAATAGAAAAAAAAATCCTAACTGAATTGTTTTCTGTCAAACGAAATTTTATATAGATACTAGTCAGAATTCATTTGTGCTTGATGAAATTAAATTTTATGTGATCGGCTTAAATTAATAATATTAATGTAAAATTTTAATTTTTTAGGGATAATTTACTATCCACCAATTACTAAAAAATGTATGTACAGATAGGTAATTGGTAAATGATTTATAAATATTCATTTGGACAATTTTAAATGAGTTTATAATTTTTTGTTTAATTGAAAAGTCAAATAAAATCAAACGAAAGTACGAAACGAGATTCATTGAAAATGAAGTTGATAAACTATTTATATGTCTTATTATAGATATGTTAATTATCTGCTTTTTTTAGATGCCTTGATTTTTTATTGGCCAGTTTTTATTCATTGAAATTTTGATATTTTGAGTTACTTATGTATATATTGGAAGAAAAAAAAAATAAAGATTGTATAATTATCAATATCTTTTTTTCTGATAATGTCTAATCGAAAATCTTTTGGTCCAAACTATAACACCATGCTAACATGCTTATTTCAACAAGCTGACACGTGTGTTTTGAAAACAAAACTCAAATTAAAGGATGAATAAGATTATAAAGCGTATTAATTTGTCGTTTAACATATTTAAAATTTGAAATAGCACCATACTTATTTCAATTTGTTCTCCTAAAATAATTAAAATTATAAGCTTCATAGCAAATTTGACGATAAAAAATATTCAGCTTCTGGAAATAAATGAAGTGTTCGCTGAAACCATTATCACTATTATTGCAATAATAGCTGAGTACCGTAAAAGATCCTAAAGACATGACTAGGAACACCGACCGCTACCTTTGTTGATAAAGTGAAAAAGTTTCTACCGTGTTGGGTTATTATGAAAAATTAAAAATTGATGCTAACGAGTATATATATATATATATATATATAATAAATCCAAAATATTAAATAATATTTTGTTTAATTATTAAAATTTTAGTTATTAAATATAGTTTAAAAATTTTCCTAATTCTTATGAAATTTAATACATATAATTATATAATAATAATTTTGCTATCATTAAAACTCAAAATAAATTAAATTTATAAGAATGTTACTCCTTGATTAGTTTAAAACATGATGTACTAATTCTTCAACAATTTGATTCTTATATTTGCTTTTGGCTTTGTTTGCTTGCATCATCCATCACGTCAACCCCACAAACTTAAATTTACAGAGATACATGCAATTCCCACTCTATCATTCGCCTTTACCATTAGCTACCACTAATTATCTGTTTCTTTCTTCACATTCGCTCAACGTGATCCATATATACTTACCATGTGTCGTTCTATTTCTAGAGATAATATAAGCATTAAGCATATTTCTATTATTTTTCTTTAACAAAATAGACATATGTTATCATAAGACACCACCTAGCTTGTTCTTTTCAAACCAAATTTCTCATCGCACATCAACGCCCATCAAACTATTTTCATTATACATACTTTGATTAGTTACAAATTACAATACTATTGGACGTAATAATTCTTCATAAAGCCGATATATATGCGATATACGAGTTAAGAGACTATTACAAAGTAGTTTTAATTATATGGTTTACGTAACATTTGATGTAATTAATATGTATTAGAAATATTTTTGGATCAATAATGTTCATTATTAAGTTAAAAGATTATCGGTCAAAGTGCATTTGTAGTCCCTACTCTTTGGGGTAAATCGCAATCTAATTTATCTTGTTTTTTTTGTTTTATTAATTTATATTTTTTTCAAAAGTTTCACCCCTTTCTATTTTGTTTTTCTTTAATTTGTGGTTCATTTTTGAGTGAATTTTGGAGAGAACTTTGGAATTTGTGCCTTCAAATGCGTTCTCCTTTGTCTGTGATCACGTTTTGCTTGGTGTGTATGTGTGTAATTTTGGAGACAAATTCGGAGAATGATGCAGAGGGGTTTCGATTTTGTTGGGTATAGGGACTGATTTGTAAAAGATGATAAATTTTTGGGGTCAAAATGAAATTAAACAAGGGCATTTTGGAAAAAGGAAAACCTAAGGTAAAGGAGGAAAATTTTATATATGATAATTGGAACAGTAAATGTGGACTTAAATAATAGCCATAAGGCGACGTGGTGAAAATAGAAGCAACTAGTTAGCTAGATCAATTTTACGGTTCATGTTAACTCAAATTTATTAAAGAACTCCAAGATTTTTAATTCCAAATTAATGAATCCGGCTCTCTCCAATTCACGGTAAAATGTACATCCATATTAAGTATGGGGGAGCCGATGAGATTTGGCTCATTTGATCACCTTCTCCCTATGATAATTACATGGTTTGAGTTCAATGTCTCATTTGATGAGTTATTTGTAAATATTTTTATAAGTGTCCATTGAATCCTGAGACTTGTCCTAATTCTGGACTAGGACGTCATCCCCTTACCTAAATTTTCATTAAAAAAAAAGTAATTATCATTAAAGACACAGCATGCATATATAATTAAGTTTATATATAACACACACATATGCACAAAAAAGCTCCCCCAGACCCCAAGGGATCTAACTTTCAAAAAACAATTGCTATAACTAAAAAAAAAAAATACTAAAATACTTAACCGTTTTTTTATCTGTTCAAACTCTGCCCATATATGATTTATATTTAAAGGATAATTAAATATACATTCAACCACATAACTACTTGTCTGGGATAATTTACAATATTATCAAACTCTGCCCATGAATACTTTTATTAGAACCAATTTCTGTTTGATATATTTAATCACTTACTAAATATGTAAATATTTTTTTTTCAAAGATGATTCTAATCTTAGCCCATGTTTCAATTGGTTTGTTTATCATAAATATTTGTATTAGAACCAATTCTGCTTGATATATTATCACTTACTAATTAATTATGTAAATATTTGTTCTAAAGGATGATTCTAACCTTAGTTCACTATCAATATTATAGAAAACACTACCATTTAAAATTGATTTCATTGTTTAGGAGTTAGTTCCTATATATATATAATCTACAAGTATTTTTATGCTCAAAATATAATGTTCAATTTTATTATCGATATGAAAGACTTGAATAATCTATAAATATTATTAAGCAGCACTAACCCTCTAAACTCTTTTAAAAAATAATTTATTTATATTTTATACACTAAAAAAGAAACTATTGTGAACTAACTCCATTGTGGGGGGTCATATATATTACAATATATATATATATATACACACACACACACACATACACTAGGGGCTTTGCAAGCCCTAACGGGCACGTAAATATTAGGGATCAAAATGAAATTGATAGTAAATATTATGGACCCAAGTGAGGTTTTGGCTTAAAAAAATAAACTTATGTATTTCCCACGTTATATGGAAAGATATGGAAAGAGAGAGAGGCACAACCCACATTCTCAATCCACTTTTTAATTTTTTATTTAATTTATAATTATAATATGAACAATTATGTATTTTTTTGATTGGTTAATTAAAGTTTAGCCTAAAGTTAAAAGAAAAAATGATAAAAAAAAGTAGAGCCATATAATATAAGATAACTGATAACTCCGCAACTAGTTACTGGTTAGTAACTACCCCTACGTACTATTTATATAATAGGAACAAAAAAAAAAGTTTCAAAAAGTTTCTCAATGAATTGGTGAGATTCAACTTGACGGTGGAAAAGTGGTTGAAAAGGGAATAAATACTAAAGAAGAATTGAGATCTATAGATGTATGAAAAATTAATTAATTATGGCAACGATCATTATACATATATGTATGATGATTTAATTAGGTATAAAACTAAGATCTATGAAGCATGGACACTAACACGGACACGGACACAGCGATACGCCAAACTTTCAAAATTACATGACACGATACGGTATATATTTATATATAAAAATAATTAAATATTCATAATTGTTAATGAAAAATTTAAAATTACAATTTTTATTCATAATTTATGTTATATCTACTATTATTTTATTTTGTCTGTCATGTTAAAGTTATAAAAATTTGATTTATATTCTAAAATTTGTGAATATGTGTCGTGTCGGTGTCGTACGGGTGTCGGACACTGACACGTATCTGACACGGCGACACGCCCTCAAAATGAAGTGTCCATGCTTCCTAGACTAAGATTAAAAAACTGGTTGCATAAAATAAAAAAATAAAATAAAAAAGAAAACCTTCTCATGTAGAATAAAAAAGCATAATTGATAATTCTCATGTAGTTTTAGAGTATCTATTTCTCACGTAAACGAAAATGGAGATATTATGATTGAGCTGTGTGAATTGCAATGCATAAACATACACCGTCCATCACTCTAATCTTTCTGACAAAATTTATCACAATATTTCAAGTTATATAAGAAGGAGATAAATAAATAAATAAATAAAGCTCTAAAAACCTTCTTTATACGATGCACTATATATCATTATATATATATAATCAATTACATATCTCTTTTAATTAATCTAATTTGCATCTTTTAATTTAACCATTATATATATATATATATAAAGGAAATTTGGGAAAATTGCCACTTAATTGTCAACTTTCATCACAACATTAATGCATTTAAGTTTGTGCTTATCCTACCAAAAATAAAGTTTGTGCTTAGATTTAATATCACAAATTTGGAAATACAGTACTGCATGTCAACATGTTTGATTAACTTAACCAACAAGATATAACTACTATCAAACACCCATTAATAAATAACTTCAAATTAAATCAGATTTTAGAAAGTAAAGGATATATCTACGTAAATTTATATCCTTTTTCAAAAAACAAAAAAAGAAAAGAAAAGGAATCTAGTAGAATGCATCTAAAACAAATATATATACATCACAGCACATGAACAAGGATAAGGATTTGCTTAGATTAGATCTTCTTTTGCCAGTATATTGCACTCAAGTGCAGAAGATATGAGAGACAAAAATAAATAATAATAAATTAATAGAAGTGGTGGTGGGCATACATGTACACATATAGGATCATTAATATGGAACCACGTACACCTTTATTAATTTCTATCTTTATTTGAAATTAGCACAAGCAGTTTTAGAGAGAGAGATGGAAAAATGGAGAAATTTCGAAAAAAGTATTGATAAGATTTCCTCACTTAGTCACTTATCTTTGTTTATTTGTAACGTATATATATGTATGTAATATTAGAATATCTATTATTTCCAATTTTAAGATAAAAAATAAATTTACAATATTAAAATTTACTGTGAATAATTTTTTTTTATGTTTTTTATATAAAAACAGTAATTTTTTTAGAAAAATATTCTTAATTATTTTTTTGTTTTTTATATTTTACTATTATAAAATTTTTAAGAGAAACGACATAATTTTATAAAATTATAATAATATAGACATACAAAAACACACAACCTATTGTAAGGAGTATTAATTTAGGTAATAAACAATTTTTCTTTTTTGGCCCATTAAGTAATAGTAGACAAGTTTCAACTCAATGATTGAAGAAATTTCATAAAGTGAATGTTGAAGGCTTGAAGCAAGTGAATAATATAATAATACTAGTAGTAGAGAGGGGCATACTATCAAATATGGTCAAATTTTCATTTTGGTCCCCAAACTATAGAATAAGTTTTCTTTTGGTGTTCAAATATATATATATATATATTAGTCTTAAAAATTTTTTCATTTTTTTTCTTCGGTAACAACAAATTAAACCATTTCATTTTGTTCCACCATTAGTCCAAACACTAAAATATGATTTTGTCTAATTTCTTTCGTCATCTATAATATAAACAATTGAAAGACAACTCACTTATTAAGATATATATATATATATATATATATGAGAGAAAAAGTATTCAGATCAATTGTCCAACTTAGAGATAATAACAAAAACTAGACGAAATCATGTTTTGGATTGACGGTGAAATATATAAATATAAATAAATTTGAAAACTGTACCAAAATAAAATTTACCATAAAATTCAAGGACTAAAATAAAATTTTGACCTTATATACAGTCCAAGATGTTGGTGAAATAAACATTACTAAAATTATTACTGGCGCGCTTTTGCATGGATTAAAATATATGTTTTAAAGAAATTAAAAATATTAAAAACTAATAATAGATAATTATTTATATTTTTTTATATTTTCTAAAATAATACAAAATTACTTAAATTTTGTAAATTATATATTGTTTAATATATAATTTTAAGATTCCAAATTTAATTTTAAATGTATTTTTGTCTGACTATGATTTATATCAGTAATAAAATAAAACGACATTTACCTGCCTAAATTAACCCCAAAGAAAAATCTACTACACGCAGTCGACATCTTAACTCAATGGACAATTCGACATGCTAATATATAAATAAATATTGCAAGTGGTGACTTTTCAGACATAAAAATGTGACAAAACCTGCCACTCAAAAGCTGTAATGCATAATATATTAATATGTCAATTTTCACATATCAATTTTACCTTCATTTATTCGAATCATAGAGCTTACGAATATAAAATTTAATCATCATCACTTTTCAACAAAATATAAAATTTTAAATGAATTATGCATGTATCTATCAATTCATGTTACGAATATATAACGTAAGAAAACAAAAAATCCTCCAAAGGCACCTAATTATTCGACAAACTTAATTAAAAAAAATATTATTTTTTTTGTGGCCATAACTCTGCAAGTAGTGTGATGAGTCGTCCAGAGATTCAGGTACATTCTAGGCTATAAATACTAGACTCTCTCGCCATTTTAATTTATGTACTAGCTAGCTAGCTTAGTGCTAATTAGCTATATATACGAGACCACGAATTCATACACAGAAGAAATAGAATAAATATATATCTATCTATCTTCAAGTATATATCTCTATGATGATGGAGCAGAAAGAAAATCATGCAAGGAGGAAAAAGGGAGGGCTAATCACAATGCCCTTCATCTTTGGTAAGTGCTTAATTAATTACATCTCGAATTCTTGATTATTAATAATTATATATATGATGATGATGATGATGATTATATATTTACTGATGTGGGTGTATAGCTAATGAGGTGTGTGAGAAGCTTGCCGTGGTGGGTTTCAATGCAAATATGATAAGCTATTTGACGACGCAGCTTCATATGCCATTGACGAAAGCAGCTAATACACTCACAAATTTTGGTGGGACTTCAAGCTTGACGCCTCTTCTTGGTGCCTTCATTGCTGATTCTTATGCTGGAAAATTCTGGACCATCACTGCTGCTTCCATGATATACCAAATAGTAATTACTTAATCTCTCTCTCTCTCTATATATATGTGTGTGTGTGTGTTCTGTATATATGTCTCTCTTGAGAGAACATTTATAACATCTCCATGAATTAACAAAACCCTCTGCGAGCATTTGTGTCTGTATTCATGTCAGGTCTTCTTCCCATCAACTTTTAGGTACGTCAATTAATTATTAATTAATAATAATCTTTGTCATCCTGTCAAAACTAAAAGCCTTTATGCTTTGAGATTTCGTATATATGTAAAATCAAGAAATGGATGACAGAGAAAGGGGCAAACACAATAATTTATTTGAGTTTACAGTCGTCAAAAATAATGTAATATAATAATAAAAGTTCACTTTCCTTTCTTTAATTTTTTAGAAAACTCGTTTTTTAGTCCTTAAGTTTATTCAAAAACTACAATTCAGTCCATAGATATTGGTCCCTAATTTTTTTTAATACCAACGATGTAATCTTCACAACTAATATTTTAGGGACTAAACAGTATACAATTTTAAAATATAAATATTAAATCGTAGTCACGTTTTATGATAAATCGGATACTAAAACATAGGTTTACTCTTAAATTTGTCTTCTCCCAAACAAATTATTGATAAAAACTTGTACGATACCCACGTTGATATGTATATAGAGAGACCAAAATCCCCACGTACAAATAATCATTACTTCAATTAGCCAAAAGTGCTACAAGTTAATTATTATTCATTGTGAGTTTGGTGTTAACCTACAAGTCCCACAAATTAATTTACAATCTGTTACAAGTCGGTATATAATATATATACTCCTTCCTTTTTGAGAAGGTGACAAAATCAGTATAAATGAAAGTCATTGAAATGCTAGCTTGTGAAAAGGAAGGAATGAATGATTTCTGATATTTAATTTGTGAATATATATATATATCAGGGGATGATTAGCTTGACGTTATCAGCAGTAATTCCACAGCTAAGGCCAGCACCATGTAAAGGCGAGGAGATATGCCAACAAGCCAATGCGGGACAGCTGGCAATCCTGTACATTTCCCTCCTCTTGAGTGCAATCGGGTCGGGTGGGATCCGACCCTGTGTGGTGGCATTCGGAGCGGAGCAGCTGGACGAGTCCGACCCGAAAGAATCGTCGACGAAGACGTGGACATACTTCAATTGGTACTACTTCGTGATGGGAGCGTCCATTCTAGTGGCCGTTACGGTGCTGGTGTACATCCAAGACAATATAGGGTGGGGATTGGGTCTGGGCATCCCCACCATTGCTATGCTGCTTTCCGTGGTCGCTTTTGTTTTCGGGTACCCGCTTTACCGGAACTTGGACCCGGCTGGCAGCCCGTTTACCCGATTGGTGCAAGTGGGCGTGGCTGCCTTTAGAAAGAGGAAGATGGAGAGTGTGAAGGATGCCAAGATGTTGTACCAAAATGATGAGCTTGATGCTGCTATTTCTTTGGGAGGCAAGCTTCTACACACTCCACAGATGAAGTGAGTATACTGCCGCTTTTCATTCATTTAATTTGTTTAATTATTCTCTATTCATCAATCATCATACTTTAATTTGAAAAACCAAATTATTAGGAGTCACTAGTGTTATATTGTTAAGATGAAACATGATAAAAACAGAAACCGCTCAAATAGATTAGGTTCATCTAAAACTAAATACGCATGCACCTTTGGAGCCTGAATTGTTGACTCCTATGTTGTTTTTGCCCTGAGTTATTATTTATTATCCGATTGATTTGATTGCGATGACTTTATATGTGAGTCATAACAAGTCTCCATGTGGTCCATATATATGTACATGACAAGTTGCTGGTCCATCCATGTGGTTATTATATGTGCTTTATATTCATATAATTCATATACACCACGTACCACCTCCTTTTGCATTCTATCATTGGCAACATTTAGCTAAGCGACAAAGATCGACTTGTGTCATCTTGCCTGATATTTCATATTTCTGCCTCCCCACATCACCGATAATATACATACCCATTTTACTTTCAAAAGTTAATTATTAGTTTTAGCTGAAAGTTTTCCCGAAGCAAATCAAAATATAATGAAATACATCTGTGTAGGTTTCTGGACAAGGCAGCAATAGTGACAGAAGAAGAGAAGGGCAAAAGCCCAAACCCCTGGAGGGTAAGCACAGTACATAGAGTGGAGGAATTGAAGTCCTTAATAAGAATGGGTCCAATATGGGCCTCAGGCATCATTCTCATCACAGCCTATGCCCAACAAGGCACATTCTCCCTCCAACAAGCCAAGACCATGGACAGACACCTCTCTCACTCCTTAGAAATTCCGGCCGGTTCAATGTACGTCTTCACCATCATCACCATGCTCTCCACCACCGCCTTCTACGACCGCCTCTTCATCCCCATCGCGCGTCGCTTCACCGGCCTCGACCGCGGTATCACATTTCTCCACCGCATGGGCATAGGCTTTGCCATCTCAACTCTAGCTACATTTGTGGCTGGCTTTGTTGAGATCAAGAGAAAGAAGGCTGCTTGGGCCCATGGGCTTCTTGATCACTCTCAGGTAAAAAAAAAAGTTGTCATTGTAAAATTTAATTAACTTCTAAAAATATAATAAAAAATCAATTTAAAAAATTTAATGACAAATCTAATGTGATTATCAGGCGACAATCCCGATATCAGTATTCTGGCTGGTGCCTCAATACGGTCTGCATGGTGTGGCAGAAGCATTCATGTCAATAGGACATATGGAGTTTTTCTATGACCAAGCTCCAGAGAGCATGAGGAGTACAGCCATGGCGTTATTTTGGATGTCCATATCTGTGGGAAACTATGTGAGTAGTCTTGTGGTTACTTTGGTTCACAAGTTCACTCAACGCCCTGATGGCTCCAATTGGCTTCCTGATAACAACCTCAATAAGGGAAAATTGGAGTACTTTTACTGGCTCATCACTCTCTTTCAAGTTTTGAACCTTATCTACTACTTGTGGTGTGCCAAAATCTACACTTATAAGCCTATTCAAGTCCATAATAAAGGAGATACTAGTAGTAGTTCAGATGACAAGGAAGAAGAGCAAATTGAGCTTGCCACCAAGGTCTAGAATAATCTAGATTTCTTAGTTAAATAATTAGCTAGTTTACGCTTGTAGACACATGCAAGTAGTTATTAATCACTCTTGTATACCATAAAATGATCACCAATACTTTATTACTTAGCTTATGCAGCTGTGTCAATATGTGTATTTCAGTTTCACCTTTAATAATGAAGAAAATATATGAGCAGTATCCATTTTCAACATCTACATACTTTAATTTAGAGATTAATTCCTTTCAATCCTTTTCATCAAGCATGAAGGAATTTAATTCAAATACTATGCAACATAAATAGTACCGTTAGCCAAGGTGTGACATCAATTGTTTCATGGCAAAAGGTCAAGTCATAGTCGAGCCATAACGTTTGAACGTCTGCCAAATTGTGGGTTAAGAAAATAGATAACTACTATAATTTTTGACCTAGTAGTAAGCGTTTGATACTAAAAAGTGTTGCTTTGAGATTAATTTAAAAGAAAAAAGTGCCTTGTTCATTAGAATTGGATTGGAATGCCAAGTTTGTTTCATTAAGGAGTTCTTTCAAAGAATAAATTTAATTAATGCACACTATTAATACAGTTCTTATATGTACGTATATATGAATATATATATATATATTCCTTATAATTTTTTGTAATTATATTATGCATTATAAAAATAGATTTTCTTTTTATAATTGGACACTATTGATGGTCGACTCATTTTAATAGTTGTCACTTTTTTCTACCCAAATACTTACCAATTTGTTATATTTTCATTCAAAAGTTTAATAGCAAAAATATAAATGATGATAACAAATTTTAGGTTTTTTATTTATTTAATCAAGTTAAACACTAGAGAAATATCATATATATATATATATATATATATAATTCCACAATGTATTGAACTGACAAAACCCAAAAAAAAGGACAAAACAGTAGTTGTTTCGAGCTTTGCTGGCGGTTTTAATTGTCATTATTATTGTTAACGGCAGTTTTCACAAACACTACTATTTTCTCTTATGCAAAGGTTTTAGTGGTGGTTTTGTACAACCGCTGCTCCAAACCCCGCTATATTGGATGTAGCGGCAGTTGGAACCGCTGCTAAACTATTTACCCGATGGATAGCAGTAGCTTTGAACTGCTGCTGAAGTCTCTTTTTTCTCTGACATTTTTCAGCAACGGTTCCTAACCGTCACTAAAGCCTCAATTTTTTATATTTTCGTGACGGATGGGAATCACCACTAACTGTTGGATTCGCAAAAATTTCCAACCGCAGCTAAGAATTTTATTTTTCCTTTTCAAGAAAGAGAGGATACAAAATGTAGGGAATGAAGAAGATTGGAATAGGTTATTTAGAGAAATAAAATATTTAACCTTCTTCTCCAAGGGCTCTTCTTTGCTTTGTGGTTGTTCCAACTTCAAGATGGTCATGGAAAAGTGCAAGGATGACGAAAGATGGTGATGGGGAGAAGCTTCTTTCTGCCATGATTAGCCAAGAGGTTCATGCATCCATTTGCTTCTCGGATGATATGCTTGATTGATGATCTTCTAAAGTAGAAACAAGGTCCTGCAATTTTGGATAAAATTAAAGTTTAGAAGGGCTGAGGTTCAAGTGAATCTGAATGTTGCAAAAGATGGATGATAAGCTTGGAATCTGTTTTGGTTTCTAGATTTTAAATGTTAAAGACAATCGTGAGAGAGTTCTTGTAGCCAATGAAGGCACTGTAGCTAGCTTGTTCTGTGGTTTTCAGATGAGTTTCTGATAAGTTTGCCATCGCTGAGAAATTTATTTTTTGCCAATCCATCTGTGTTGAGTTTAAAAAGGTTTCTATTTGGTTTTTCTTAGAAGATGGTGGAAATTGTAAATATGTGTATATGTGTACATTGCATAGATCAAGAAAGAGTCGAGATATAATTTTATGTTCAAATGTGAAAATATGAAGTAACTAAATAGAGATAAAGGTGAGTTTCAGATCTACAAATATGAACCATTAAGTAATTGCGGTTGAAAGTCAATGATTCCTCCACCCCTGTATCCATGAAAACAAGACAATGGGGTGTTTATGCAGTTGTTTAATTTCTAATTCAAGTATTGAAGGGTTGGGTGAAGAAGGGATTAGAGGTGTTGAAGAGAATCCAAATTTCTTCTGTTTTTTAGCAGAGGCCTCGAGTATGGTCAGGATTTTCATATTTGAATCTGGTACGTTACCACTTATGAGGAGTGAAGTGGTATGAGTAAGTTTAATTTAAACTGCATAATTAAAGGGCTTTACGCCATGTTAGTTTAACCTTGTGAAATATATATATATATATATATATATATACTTATGGTAGAGAGATCACAATACTCCAAGCAACATTTGTCTTGTTATAATTATTTATTTAGTTTAAGGGAAAGAAATACACTTCACCGCAGTTACAACCTCATATATCTATATTGATCTGTTTATTATTTACTAAACAAAAAAGTATAAATCTTATACTAATTTGGTGGTACACATTATTATATATCAATCTTATTCATACACTGACCCTTATTCCAATCTTATAGTTTATACTAATTAACTATAAATTTATCTATTATTAATACTGAAAAATTTTAAATGAGTATAATTTGTGCATTTATTATTAATGATCGAGTTCATCTTTCTAATTTAATAGCATTTCAAATAACCTTATATAAACCCGAAAGGCCAAATCCAAGTAATCCAAGCACACGTGCCTACTTTTTTAAAAAAAAAAAAAAGTTTGGCCATATAACTCTCCAAATGATCGATTGTGCGATGACTCATAATAAGTCTATATAGGCCATTTCAGTATTAGCTAGGGACAAGAATTAATACGCAGAATATCATCAAGAATTCAATAGATCAGAAAGAAAATCATGTTAGAAGAAAAAAAAAAAAAGAGGGCTAGTCTCAATGCCTTCCATTTTCGGTAAGAATCAAGTGCTTTTAATTTTCGATCTATACTTAAAATATCAAATAGCTGTTTCATTTGGTCAAGAAACACCCTGTCGAGTTAAGTAGGGAGTGGGCCCAATAAGATACAACGTGGGCCTACGCGGTGGGCCCAAACCATAATGACGTTCCATGTTTGTTGAAATGGCGCGAACCGAAAACCTCTTATGAAGAAGAGACCAGCGGTTGAAATTTGTCTTTCCTTGCCGCCTCTCTTTCTCTCTTAGTTTTTTCTTTCTTTCAATTTCGATGAAGCAACGCGAATTGTTGTTGTAAGAATCTAAAGGCACCCTCACATTTTCTGTTTTCCCCAATCTCTCTCCTTCGTTCGACGTTATCGGAATCCCAACCATGGTTCACGACGAGGACGCGACCGCACCGCCGGATTCCGCGACGGTGGCGCCTCTGTCCGCCATAGCCGAGGCCTTCGAGGAGCTCGCGAAGCGCTTGAATGAGGATGAGAAGAATGGGCCCACACAACAACAAGATCAAGAACAGCTTCGAATCGATAAATTTTGCCACGCTTTCTCTCTTGTCTCTGTTCTCTTTAATTATCTCGGCCTAGTCTTCAAGTTCGCCGAAATGGAATACGTCTCCAAGGTTCTCTTCCTATATATTTTTTTTTTCTAATGATGGAGTTTGATGTTCTTGTTTAATTCGTGAACTCTGAAGAAGAGTTTGAATTAGTTCGCCCAAAAATTGTTGGAATTTTCTCTAACCTAGATGTTGTGTGCACTTTGTTGAAAACCTATCTCCGGCGGATTATGTTGCCATAAATTTTCTTTTCTACTGGAAACTTAGGTCCATGGTGGAGCATTAATTTATCCTATATATGAAGGGATATCGTGAACGTTATGAATCTGGAACCAGATTTATCTGATGATAACATTTTTTGGGAACAGTATAAATTGTCTGACGTTATCTTTATGTGTTGTGGGTAATGAAACAAATATCTAGGTACTTTTATTGAATATAATTCGTAACTATGCCCCTGATTGTTCATTCGTTATCTTTATGTTGATTCTGGCTGTTTGATTGTTCTTTGGGTATTTCAGTTACGAGGGCTCTGGGATGCGTCGAAGACATATGAGACTCTAGAGGATATAATCGATTGTGATGTAGCAAAGGGCACAGTGAAAACTGCAGGAAGCCATTCGCGTAGTCTGCGTAGAGTTAGGCAGGGTCTTGACCTCGTCAGAGCTTTATTCAAAGAATTTTTGGCTACTGAGTATGCAAGCTTTCAAGTTTGAAAATCTTTTTTTGTATGCACAACCTAAAAAGATACTGAATTATCTGCCTAAAACTTGAACATGTTTTAGAAAAATCTAGTCCCACTTAATTTATACTTTCATGGTTTTATGACAGCACTTGTTTATCAAACAATTTCGTGAACTTATACTACATCTTTGAAAGTAGTGTAAACTTATTTTTTAATCTTTGAATTTGTCTCAAAATTTCAATTTTATCCCTGGATATTGGAAATATATTGTTTGATTCTTGATTTTTTACAAGCATCAACTATTTATTCTTTAAAATTTCATCTTTGAGAATTAAATAGTTAATGGTCACAATAAATCAAGAACCAAAAAGTATATTTCCAATATCTAGGACTAAACGTAATTTTGAAATAAATTTAAGGATTAAAGAGTAGGTCTTCTCTTGAATGTATAATTGTATATGCCTATCTTCTGTAAGAAGAAGCATGGAAAATATTTTTGTGCATATGCTCTTTCCATGTGATATTTTTGTAAGTATAAAATTGATTTGCCTCGCTTCGGCAACATTGTTGAATTTGGCCGTATGATTGTCTTCATTCTTCAAGTTGTAGGGGCAATGTGCATCGACTTAAAATACTATCATTATTTCCATATCAATTTTAGTTATTTCTTAAGCGTTTGGGATCGGTGGTGGTGACATACGATTTATAATTTTGACAATTTCAGTGATAACTCTCTAAAAGAAGCAGCTTCAACAGCATATGCACAGGTTTGTGCACCCTATCACTCATGGACAATAAGAGCGGCTGTATCTGCTGGTATGTATGCACTTCCAACAAGAGATCAGCTTTTGGCGAGGCTTAATGAAACTGGTGAGTCTGCATCGTTTTATCATGTTTTTTCTTTTTTCAAGTTTTTACATGCATACAATAATACAATAAATATGTATAGATAGATTCAAAACTTAATATATTAAATTGGTAATTATGCAGTGGCATTTATTCAGATTTGCATTAATTCTAATATTTGAGGTCACCAACATTAGTCTTAGATTAAGACTAATTGAAATTCTTTGTTTGACTTCTCTTTGCCATTCATCCCGATTTGCACTTGTAGCTATTCAACTGTGTACATTTCTGTGAAGCTTGTTAATTCCTAAACTGTTTTTTTCCCAAAACATTTCATTCTCTTCTTGGAGTCCCTTTTTCTCGTTGATTCTTCATATTTACATATTTTTATTTTTAACTCTTTCATAGCATGGCATTCATTCCTCTAATTGAATAAAACCATAATACCTTAATTCTTCCTTTACATATATGTACTATTGTCTCATTAAATTTAATATCTTGCATCACCATTCATTTATCTCTTAATAGTCCCAACATCTATTCTATAATTATTATCATAACACTATCATACAAAATTTACCTTCATCTTCCAAATTCCATTTACCTATCCATCAATTTAAGCTCCACATAATCACATAAAATTATTCCTTTTTTTTTTCTGGGTGAAACAATTTTAGGCTCATTTTATTTATGAGAATTGATTGTTGGTTTGACATTTTTATTCTGAGGTTACAATAATTGTCAAAATAACTGCCTTTTTTCCAAAGGCTTCGTATTTTTTTTCAAGGACAATATTACGTATTGTCAAACTTTTTTAAAAGATCTTTTGAATGAAGCACTAGTATTTTTAATTATCAAAGTTGTTTGGATATAAAATGACAAAAGTACTTTTAATCAATAAAATGAACCAAAAGAATAGTTTTTGCAAGTGCTTTAAGTGGAAGCTATGAAATTGAACTTATTAAAAAAGTTATATTTTAACTTTTTTGGTAACTTCTCATTTTTCTTAAAAATTTACGTAAACAATATTTTGTGTTTATAAAAAGTCTTTTTTTAATTAAAAAAGTACTTTTTAAATCGAAAAAGTCTATCCAACGGGCTCTAATAACCTTAACCTTAAAAAAGAGAACACTTCATAGGGGTTATTTGAACCAAATCATACCACTTGAATATTTTTATGCTTGACTAATTGATCTATTTTCCTAAACAATTAGGTTTATGTTTTCCTGTACAGTCCATGTCTTACATAGACTTGAACACTTATCATCAAAAAGTTATTGCAGAGTACTCAGCTGAGAAGAAAATGACAAGGTACATCAATGCCTCAGTTCCTATTATAGAATACATTGACAAACTGTACCTTTCTCGAAATATCGTGTTGGACTGGTGAGTATTTATCGCTCCTCAGTTCAAGGAAGACTGGAGCCACGATTCATGTTTAGCCAAAAATAAGAGAATTTAACCCAAAGAAACCGAGAAGAATAGAGTTTGCTGTGTATATATATCATAATATGGCAGTGATGCATCTACGCTGTACAGCACCATTTCATTTGTACATACTACTCTTCCATTATTTTGATTTACGTTATAGGATGTATTTATATTAGTTTCCCACTAGGCTCTGGCTCACTGCAAATTTATAGCAAAAGGCGTGTTTTTTTGGAGACAATAATAACGGAATTCAAATTAGTACTAGAAAAATACAGGTCTGCAAATGAATTTTGAGTATTAAGTTCTCTAATATCATGATTATGAATTTTTTAATGATTTGATATTTTATTGAAGTGACAATCCTTGACATAAACATAGTAATAATAATCAACGTCTGATGAAGTATAGTAGACTTTTTCTATAGCAAAGGCATAAGCTAAAGTTACACTGAAACAGAAAAAATGAAAGCTATTTCAATCCTTCAAAATCCAATCAATGGTATTAAAAATAGCTCGGGAAGCCTGCATCACAACGCTAGTACAGTATAAGCACAAAATTGGGGCAGTTGGCTCAATAAATATTATAGACTCGTCATCAACTTGTGGAATGCTCAGATGAAGAGAAAAGTGATGAATGATCGATCACAATGTTAAGCTTTCTGGGTTTTCAACTATCTTCGAGAATGTCTGAAGAAATGCAGCCAAGTCAGCCCCATATATTATTCGGTGATCAGCTGTTACATTCACCTGAAAAAGAGATAATAAGCTCAATAATAACCGCTTATTTGGAGATAATGTCATTTCTACTTCCACATATAGTCTGTACTAGAAATGCTTGGTTTGTGAGTATGAGTAAGAAGTAAGAACAAGACACAACGGACTAAGTATATCTCACAGATTCTAAATGATCAAAAATCAAAATTAACACTGTTGTTGAAAGTGTAGAAACATTGTTTTTTTGGATAATTAAAGGGGCAAAGCCCAAAACTACATAACACAGCTACAACTCTGGGAAAGTGTAAAAACATTTTCATCCCAGATAGAAATTGGAAAGTAAGCATTAAAACAATGTTCGGAAGCTCTTGGTATGCCAACCTATAAATCACACTCAATGAAAGATGATTGTAACGTTTCGACTACAATTTTGAACTGAAGTGAGTGGTAGATTATATTACTAAGGAAAATTTAGAAACAAAGAAAGTTGATCCAATTTACTCTTTAGTAAGTCTTTTTCTTAAAACTACAAACACATAATTCATAGAACGAGGGGGGGTCAGGAAAAGTGTGGCAGAGAACGTGGACAAAAAAAAATTAGATTTAGCTCATAAAAGCCATGAAAAAGAACAAGATGACAAATATCTTCAAAGAAGGATTTTCGGATTGATCTTGAAAGCTCTTGAAAATTAACATAAAACCAATAATTTACCCAAAAAGAAAAATATAAGAAACAATAGTCAACAATAGCAAGCTGGATTTGTAAAGCTTTTATCGTCTACTTGAAGCACGTATTTGTTCATTGACTATCAACGGAATTAAGCCCCTATTTAGAACGATGATTTTCAGACATTCCAAGTTATAGGTCCTAACTTCAACACCCAATATGTCAATGTATAAGTTAAAGAGACTCAATAAAAGCATATTTAAGAGAAATGCTTTGCTATGTGCATATCCTCTGGATAAATACAATAGAGGAACTCCATCTTTGACAAGATCAAAGAAAGCCAAGTCCTATCATTTAGTTAAGAGTCAAGCAATGGAATAGAAAGAAAGGATCACATCATGCATGCTATAATATGTTGATTGCAGCAAGTAATGGTATTAAGATCAACCGATTGAAAGCCCAGATGAGTTGCAAGTTGACATTCAAGAACTTAGTGCAGGAAAGAAAACTTTTTGAAGGAAATCCTACAAGAATCAACGTAACTATTTTATCAAAAAAAAGTATAATGAAATAGTTTGGACCAGATTAGAATAAGGAACTCTTGGCATAGATTCCATCTATTTATCCATCAGCATGACAAGGTCGCTAACAGCCTAAATTGGGCAGCTAGCAACTAGCATACTCACTACTGTAGCACTTTTCATGCCAAACCACCGTTGGACCTTTCAAATTAATAAACCTTTACAGTGACTTTTCCTGTGAACTTCCATACTAACAATTTCCTCTGTCGGAAGTTATGATCATTTTCTCAGCATGACCTGAAAATATTAGGCTCAAATAGGCGAGGATGTGCAATTATCTGCAGCTATTTATCTATAAGTGGCTTTAACTGGCCATGCACTAGGCTGACTAAAATGAAGAAATTAGATTAAATTACTCACAATGGAAATTGTAAGATCTTAATATGCCAAGAAATGGCTGCAATTGCATTGAGTCATATGCAGCAAGAACAACTTACTCTCATAGTACTCAAATTTATATCAACACATGTCCACTTTGGCTTGAGTTTTATCAAGCTTCGGGTAAAACTTGTCTGCAGCCATACTACATTGAGGGTCCAACTCAATTGCTGGAAATAGCATTCCAGTTCAACAATTTCTGAACTAGGCAGGCTATCAGTTAGATTTTTTTTAATACAGATTTTCTTGTCAACAGTTTATCCTGTAAGATAATGTACCAAACAAATAATAGCAAACATCTATGTGCTTAGTCCAATCTTGATTTTATCTTACTAAATTTGAGGCCTCTAATGGGTATTTAACTGTTTAACCACAAGTTTTGCATTTTCAATGCTAGACTGCTCATTGCTTAAGGCATAGCTGATGCAATCAGCATACTTAGTTCTTGTACAGAAAGCCCCAAAAAGAAACTCTAAAAGGGAAGACACTGAAGTAGATTCTGAAGTATCCAAGAAGTATGGAATTGGTTGGAACTTAAGGAGATTTCAAGGATTTGTTGACTTAGAGCATGCATGAGCCTTAAACAAGCAAATATCTCTCACAGTTGCATTCACAAATGGTAATTGTGCAGTTAGTTGGAAAAAACTATGTTTTCCCTACATTAGCATTATCAACGATAGAGGTAAACTAAATGGTCAAGGACAAAGACCACCAAGGAGGCTATTTGATTAATAGGTTAGTACAGTGAGTTCAACTTGAATCAAGGATCAAGTTTACCGTGATTGTCAAAAATATATTTATCAAACCAAAGACAAAAAGCATAAATTTAAAAAAAAAAAAAAAAAAAAAA
>QANZ01038957.1:16944-71693 GCA_003254925.1 Chamaecrista fasciculata
TATATCTATACTATATTATATGGCTCCACCCCTTATGGTTGGTCAAAAATAATGAATTAAAAAATTAAAAAAAAAAAAATTACCCACTCTCTCCCACTCACTCTCCCCACTTCTTTAAAAAAATAAATGAATTAAAAAAATGCAAAAAACAATTAAAAATTAAAAATGCACCACCCTCTCCCCACATGAGGTAATTTCAAATTGGTCCTAAATATTTTATAATTTCTCAAATTGGTCCTAAACTTACTCTTTTATCAATATAAAAATTTAATATAATCTTCAACTTTAAATCAATTCAAACGTTACATGCATGTTGGGCACGCTAAGCCCCTAGTGTATATATATATATATAAAAGCTGGTGTCGTCTTTCTCCGACTCTGTCACCATCGTCCGAATGTCCGGTGCAAGCAAACAGGGTGGATCGATGAATCCTCCTTCTCTGATGTGTGTGGGCTATCTTGAAAGCTGCATGATGAGGAAATGTGAGTGTGGAGTGTCCACGTGGCATAATATAAATCTTGGACACTAATTTCTCAAAATGGTAGTAGATAAACAATAACATCCAACTGAAACCCTAAATTCTTTTGTGCTCTAATCTTCATTCTCACCATCCTCTCTCAACAAGCAATAATGTGACAAATTACTTGACATGCATTAAGCTTATTAGAGTGCATGTCAATATTCTTGTAACTAATTTTTAAACATTTTTAAATATTGGGTAAATTACACATAAGGTTTATGTGGTTTTGCCTATTTAGAGAAAAGGTCCTTGTGGTTTAAAAAGTGACAAATAAGGGACTGGGGTTTGCTCCGTTAACAAAAGAGGTCCCAGAGGTCTTTTCCGTCTATAATTAACGGTGCCCTCAACCCTTATTTGCCACTTTTTAAACCACATGGACTCTTTCTCTAAATAGGCCAAACTACATGGACCCTCTGTGTAATTTATCTTAGAATAGAGGTCACGTGCAAGGTACATAAGAGGACACTGTTAATTTTAAACAGAAAAAACCTCTGAACCTATTCTGTTAACGGAACAAACCTCAGTCTCTTATTTGCCACTTTTTAAATCATATGGACCCTTTTTCTAAATAGGCCAAACCACAGGGACCCTTTTTAAACCATATGGACCTTAAAAATCACTAAAAGAAGTAGTATGAGGTGAAATGTCTTCCTACTATTTCCCATTTCCATCATTCCATCTTAATTTGTTTCTCATGGATTATAATTAATGTTTACATTTTACGTTATCATTTGAGTTACTAGAGTCGCCGAAAGGTCCAAAAGATATAAAATAGCATATATATATATATGATAATATTGAATCATAATAGCATACAGACTGGTAACTTGATCTATATTGTGACATGGAAAAGCAAGATATAAGGTCATCTTGACATTTAAGCAGAAACATAGCCTAAGAAACTTGCTAAAGACAAGCACAGGACATGCATACAATAATAATTTGTTGGAGATACTATAAATTAGTAGCTTCATAAAATCTTGATCACAACCAAAATAGAACATATGATTTCTTTAATTTCAGTAATAAAAAAGATCAGTCAATTTAGGCATTAATTTGATAATTCCAAAATGAAATAAGATGTAATTGAGATTGATCAATGTTTCATCACTAATGTTGGCAAAATTCAAAGGCATAATATAGCAGAATATCATACATAGTATAGTTAATCATATAACACAAAGCAAGAATATTAGCTTAAGGACTGTAACTAACCTCATTTGTCATCTTTTCTCTTTTGCTCAGTTCTAGATCAATTATAAGCTAACCAGTTATATACCCTCGCTCTCCCGGGCTTGGGTTTCCTGAACTTGAGCTTGTATTAGTATGCATGGACACATACAAGCAGCTATAGACAACCTGGAACAAAAGATACAGTTCCCAAGATCAGTTTCAACTACTCAACAGTGCAATCATACAATGCATGAATTTGTTATATATCAATATCAATCTGCTTCAAATAAATAAAAAAGCTTGACTAAGTTTATCAAACTAACGGACGAGTGAAGTTTAGAATGGAAATGGATAAACTTAGGCCAGTCGAAAAACAAGCATGTACATAATGAAAACTAAGTGGAAGTGGTGTTTGACATGAGCCAACAATTGTTATAGATATGACAAAACACTTAAAACTGCATTAGGAGTCAGGACACTAAATTGTTACCTAATTTACCTTGTGGCGTCTATCTCCAAGTCTTGTCGCAAAACCATCCATGTCAATGTGCATGCTTCTTAGGCTATAACGCAGACTGTGGCTGGTAAAATGACAAGCTAGAGCTCACCTTCTCGCTTTCTGCCCAACCACAAATTAGCCAAAAACTCATTTTGGAAAAAGCTTTTCAACATCATTCATGTCATTCATGAAACTCCAAGATCTCATCTAATTTTGTATTGTAACATGGCTTATAACCTTCATTTTTCATCTCCATAGTTAGCCTGTCAAGGATATTATATATCTCAGCACTTTGAGAGTGCTTTTCGTCTTTAGAGACAAAGCAGTTCACAAACCCAGAAGCCTCAACCCAACTACATCCTGTTTCCTTTTGCAAACCTTTTTCCTTCATCTGAATTCTCACTTTATCAACATTTTCCCACTCTCCTTCCTCTGCATACATATTAGAGAGCAAAACATGGTAGCCTGCCCTCCCTTTTTGTGACTCCATGCTAAGCAACTTCTTAGCGATGACTTTTCCCAATTCAAAGTATCCATGATTTCTGCAAGCCCCAAGAAGTGATCCCCAAATTTCTAGTACATTACCATCTTCACCCAATCCCTTGACAAATTCATAAGCTTCAACCACCCTCCCTTCTCTCCCTAACATGTCTGTAACACAACAATAATGTTCAACTGAGGGTTTTATTTTATGTACTTTCTCCATAGACTCAAATATTTTAAGACCTTCATCAGCCATACCAGTATAACCACAAGCAGACAAGATGGCAACAAAAGTAACCGCATCGGGCTTATAGCCGGATCTCTTCATAGAATGAAACAAAGTAAGAGCTTTCTCAACCATCCCATGCTGACCATAACCCGATATCATGGTGGTATATGTGACTGAATTCTTCTCAGGTGTACTGGTGAACACATTTTCAGCATAATTGATTGCACCTGATTTGGAATATGCATCAACTAAAGCAGTTCCCACATAAACATTGTGGTCTAAGCAGTGACGAATGGAGAAACCATGAAGTTCCCTGACAAAGGCTATGCTTCCAATTGAACTACAAGCCGGGAGAATTGATGCTAAGGTCACAGCATTAGGTGTCACATTCTGCTCAAGCATTTCCTTCAGAATGAAAAAGGCTTGTTCATTGAGCCCATTCTGGGTGTAACCGGCAATCATCACATTCCAAGTGGCATGATCTTTATCAATTGGACAGTTTAGCTTAAATATCCATTCGGCAGTCTTAACCAAACCCGATTTTGCATACATATCTATTAGATAGCTCTCCATTCCCTCAAATTGTATCCCATGCCGAATAATATATGCATGTGTCTGTTTTCCGATATATTTGCTCCTAAGATTAGATGCTACCGAAAGAAGAGCAGTCACAGTCACGGAATCAATTATAAATCCTTGGTTCTGCATCTCACAGACAAGCAATAGCGCTTCCTCATCCAAACCATTCTGTGCAAAGGCAGAAATCATGGTATTCCATGAAACAACATCCCTTTCAAGCATCTTATGAAAAACCATAAAAGAAGTATCAACTGAATTGCATCTTGAGTACATAACGACTATAGCATTGAGAATAATAATTGGTAGAACTGCCATACTTTTTAAAACAAATGCATGTAGCTGCTCAGCCATTTTTATTTGCTGCAACTGTGAAATAGCAGTTAGAGCTGAAAGGAAAGTAACATCATCGCAAACAGCCTCCCCTGACTCTAACGCACCGATGAAAAGACTGATTCCTTCAACAGAACAGTTATTTTGAACATACCCACCAATCATAGTGTTCCAAACCTCAGTATTTCTCTGCGAACACAGGTCAAAAATCAACCTAGCATAACCAAGTTGGCCAAGCTCAGCATACATATATATTGCAGAGCTCACAACAAACATGTCAGCTGCATATTCACTACCAAATTTCAAAAGCAACCCATAAAGCACATCAGCAATCTTACAATCCCCCATGCTTGATACAGCAGGGAAGACATTTACAAAACTGACAGCACTAGGCTTTATTCTCCTTTTCATCATTGTCCTGAACAGATTAACAGCTTCTACGCGTCTCTCCGTCTTCACATACCACGAAAGCAATGTATTCCAAGCAATAACATCTCGTTTACGCATAACGTCAAACACCTTGAGCACATAGTCACTAAAGCACGCAGAGTACATATTCAAGAGGGAATTATACACAATCCTACTAGGACTGGGATGATTTGATTGGCAGCGAAGAAAATGGCAATGAACGGCTTTACCAGCTCGAAGATTGCGAGTTTCAGCACAGGCCTTGAGAGTGGAAGAGTAAGTATAGGAATCGTATTGCGTACCTGGGGTAGACTTCATTTGAGTGTAGAACAATAAGGCTTCGTAGGGCATGTTGTTGCAGATGAAGCCGATGATGATAGTATTCCAGAGAACAGTGGTAGGGCGAGGAAGTGTTTCGAACAATTGGCGAGCAAGGTGAGGTTGGCCTTCTTGGCATAGTTTGCTAAGGCGAGAGCGAATGGTGGGGGTTTTGGGTTTGAGATTTGGGAATGTGACGCTTGAGATTTGGGAATGGGTAATTGAAGAAGGGTCAGTTTCGGTGGTAGGAAGGTTTGAATTAGGAGCGGACATGAAAAGAGGAAGAAGAGGGGAAGAAGATGAAGCCATAGATGATGTCGGAGAATAGCCTTCGACTTATCAATCCGTTTATTATCAGGACTCCCAGGAGTGGTTTTTGAATGGGCAAGGCTTAGGTTCAATTTTGGGAAAATCTATTAGGTCAAAACCTTATTTTGGTCCCTAATATTTTTGTTATTCTATTTTAGTCCTTAATCTTTCCCAACAATTCCGTTTTGGTCCTTACCTATTGAATATAGTCATATCTCTTTTGTTTCAAGTTTGAATCGAACGAAATTGAAGCTACGAGATATTCTTGTTGAGTTATTTCTTCTTAGTTAGGGGTCGTTGACAAATGAGATTAAATCGAACTCAAAAGTGGGTCTCTCATTTCATGAAGTTGGTCATATATCTCTTTCATTTTCAAATTTGAAAGCATTGAAATCAGAGCTATGGGTTACTCTTCATGAGTTTTTTTTTATTTGCTCAGTTAATCCATCGACAAACAAGGTAAAATAATACTCCCAAATTTAGTGTAAGTATTTTGACCAAATCCACTTTCATAGTACTATTTGACTTCGTTTGTCGATGTCCCCAACTAGATAGAGAAAAAACTTTTCAAGAGTAACTCTAGTCTTCGATTTTTCGTTACATTTAGACTTAAAACGAGATAAATATGAGCAATATGACCAACTTCATGAAATGAGAGGCTCATTTTTTAGTCCGATTTTAAGCTTGATATAACCTTATTTGTCGAAGGCTCCAATTGGGCAGAGAAAGAATCATCAAGAGTAACTCATAACTTTGATTTCATCACTTTAAAACTTGAAACACAAGAGAATTGACTATATTCGGTAATTAGGGATCAATCATTGAACCTATTAGAAAATATTAGGGAACAAAATGAAACTTTTGAAAAATATTAAGGTATAAAACATAATTTGGAATAAATATTGGGGATCAAAATGAGGTTTTGACCGATCTAGTATTTGGTCATTGAATTTATACAGAGTCTATGAGTAATAGAAATACATGATTGGTTTTTGGAATATTTCAATTGTCAGATATTCAATCCCTATGATGATTTGGTCTTTGAATCTAAATTATTTTTATATTTTTTTATCTTTAAATTTGTATTGAATTTATACTTTTAATTTTTAAATGTTTTATTTTTGTCCGTGAATTTGACCCAGGTTCTAAATTGTTGAAGATTGTTTCAGGAACCAAATCATAGATTTCGATTATTCAAGGACTAATTCATTAACGCGGTGGAAATTCAAAAACCAAATAGCTCTTTAATTATTATTCTATATGTTTTAATTTAATTAACTTTGTATTTTTTTAAAAAATTATTGTGAAAAATAAAATTGACTAATCACTTATGGCAATTTTTTCTTGGTAAAAAATGATAACTTTTTCATGATAAATGTTTAATGGCGAATAATATATATATATATATTTAAAAAAAAATTCTGTATAGTATTCCACGATTTATTCTTTTGAAATCAATCAGCTTGTCTTAAATAATTTTTTATTATATTATTAAAATTTATGTTACCTTTACTAGTGTTGATGAACTTTATGTAAAATACAAAAAAGGATGTTGTTTTGGAAAGTCAAATTGTTTTAATAATTAAATGTTTTTCATTATTAGAGCAACTCATGTATGGAGCAGTGATGTTAAACCCGGAGCGGACCGGTCGGTCCGACCGGGAGCCGAAGAGCAAGGCGGTCTGGTTCAACCCAAAAAACCGAAGTGTGGGTTGAACCGGAATGGACCGAGAATAACCGGCAAAAAACCGGAAAACCCGGTCCACCCGCTGGACCGTCTCCCAAACCGGTTCAGCCATTTTTTTCCCCCTGCGACACTGCCTTCCTTAAAAAAAAAACCAGATCTCCTCTAAGNCTAATAGTGTGTGTTAAGAGAGAGAACATGTGAGCCTTTATATAAGAAGGTTTAGGTAGAATGTTTAATCTGGTTTAGATAAGTGTATATCAAGTAGTTATTGAGATATTGTCAAATATTAACATTTAACATATATATATATATATATTATATTAATAATATATAGAAGAGGTAGAAGGAGAAGGAGAAGAAGAAGTAGAAGAATAATGATAAGATGAGAAGAACATGTATATATTTTGTCAAAGTGCAATTTTGGTACTTTATCTTTAAAGTAAGTTGCAATTTAACTGTGTTGTAAATTCCTTCCTCTCTTGGCCTTATATCTCTTCTTATAGAAACTATAATTTAAGTAGAGCCATTTTCTATATCATCATTTGGTAACCTGAGAAGTGTGAATTTCATCATCTTTCCTTTCTTTTAAAGTAATAATTTTTTCTGTGTCTCCCCATTAATTAAGATTATCTCCCTTGCAAGTTGCAAATGTGAGAAAGATATTTCCATTTATGAGAAAATGATACTAGGTCATACAACTGAAAGACAAGTAAGAGTGTAAGACGTAGATTTAATAATTTAAATATAGCCTTACACTCTACAAAATATATTACAATAGTATAGGAGAAGAAAAGAAAATCATAGGCAATACATCTAAGATAGAAAATAACATCTAGATCTCCTATACAATCAAATTTACAAAATATCTAAAATGATAAGGAAAACTTGAAAGATAAACCAAGAGGCAACACGCTTCACATCTTTCTTTGAGAGATCAATCTTCTTAACATGTTTTCTTCTTGGATGTTGAACTCCACTTGTAGATCTGAGGTACTTCTACAAAAAAGAAAAAAAATAAACTCTTTCCTAATAAAAAGGGAAAAAATCTTTCCTAATGGAAGAAAAAACCTTCCCAAATGGAAGAAGAAACTTCTCTAATGGAGGAGAAAACCAAAATACATACCTACAAGAAAGAGGAAACGAAGGGGCTACCACTGTTAAGCAACGGCAACCCGGCGCTGCACATCTGGCGGTCTGGAGAGAGAAGTTATGGTAGTCATCTGTTTGTGCGTTATCAAGTTGCAAATATCATGTCTTTGAAAGCCTCCTTGTTTACCTTTGAAGTAGGGCTAATTATAGTAGGTTTAACTTCATCATTACCAAAAAACATATAGACAAAGTGAAGAACCAAGCCAACTTACGTTTATCATGGAGAAAATGGAGAAACAAGAATAAATGGGCATTGACACTTAGAACAACAAAGTTTAGTACATTTAGTAGATAGTTGTGTTCTTTATAATATCTCAAAGTTCAAATTGAGTCATATCTATGGGTTAGTCTTTGGCTTCGATAGCGGAATATAGCCAAATTATTATACAAGGAAAAGGTGTTACCACTTTACCTCACTCAAATTGATCTAAATGACATCCTCAAGTGAAGGCTTGTAATTTGAACTGTACTAAATATATATTGTGGGTCAAAAAGTGCGAATTTGGTCTTGTATCTTTGCTCCAGGTCCCAAATCAGTCCTATATATTGTTTTAGTCTCAGTTTTGGTCTCATACGTTTTGAAAACCTTCCACCGTTAGTCCTTCGTCTATTTTAAACCGTTAACTTGGCAAATTGAGTCAGGAAAAATTACAGATCAATCCTTTAAATTACAGTTTAGTCCTGAAAACTTCAAGTCGCTTTCACTTTAGTCCCTGACTATCAAAATAAAAGTGAAAGAGCATCCCTGAAGATTCTCAAACCTTACATCTTGGTCCCTAATCTATGAATTCTTCATGAAATGGAATAGAAATGCAAAAATATCACTCAAATAATCGCCCTCAAACCTCCCTTCAAACGAGTTCGAATTTTCGAAAATTCTTTCTTGAAGCATTTGAGGGCAATTATTTGAGTGAGATTTAAGTGAAGATTGGGTTTAATTTGTGGTTTTTGCATTTCTATTCCATTTCTTGAAGAATTCATGGATTAGGGACCAAGATGTAAGGTTTGAGAATCTTCAGAGATGCTCTTTCACTTTTATTTTGATAGTCAGGGACTAAAGTGAAAGGGACTTGAATTTTTTAGGACTAAACTATAATTTAAAGGACTGATTTGTAATTTTTCCTGACTTAATTTGCCTAGTTAACGGTTTAAAATGGACGGAGGACTAACGGTGGGAGGTTTTCAAAACATATGGGACCAAAACTGAGACAAAAAAATATAGGACTGATTTGGGACCAGAACAAAGATACAGGACCAATTCGAAATAAAAAAAGATATAAGACTGATTTGAGACCCATACAAGACCAAATTTGCACTTTGACCTGTATTGTGGCTTAGTAAGGCTTCACCACTTCACTTGCAATTTGCAACGTACATCGATCTACTAGTTATAAGAGATATAAAAGTTACACAATACTCTTCTCTATTTTAAAAATTTACACTTCCTCTTCCTTTAATCAAAATATACACCGGAAGATTGGAAAAGCATTTGGGGCGTTACTGTATGGCACCTTTGGAAGTGGCGAAATGCTAGCACTTTTAATGATGATTTCATTTACCCTCATAATCCTGTTGTCAGATTCTTAACTATGTCCATAACATTCAAGATGCTAAAAAAATTGACATGTCTGTGAAGGATAATATAGGAGAAACTGTTCAGATTGCTTGGCAACGCCCTGAATTGGGGTATATGAAGATTAATACGGATGGGGCATCTACAGGGGAGAATGGCAAAGCAAGTTGTGGAGCTCTAATAAGGAATGATGATGGTCTTTGGGTGAAGGGATGCACCAGAAATTTAAGTTTAACCAAAGTGGTTGTTGAATGTGATTCAAGTGTTGCTGTTCAAGTAATTATGTCAACCAAGATGGGAAATTGTGGGACTTGCAATATTCTTCATCAAATCAGGAAATTCCTTCATGATGAGTGGGACGTGAAGCTAATACATGTCTATAGGGAAGCAAATAAATGTGCCGATTGGCTAGCCAAGTGGTGCCTCAATTCTGATTTGGGTTACAAGGAGTGGACACATGCTCCTGAAGGAATTAGTAATTTTATGCTTTTTGATGTTGTGGGGCTATCTACCCCTAGGATAATTACTTGATTGTTTTTCTTGTTGCTTTGGTTTTGTTTTCTTGGGCTTAGGCCCCTGTTTATCATCGAAAAAAAATATACACTGCATTACTACAAGAAAAAACTCAATTAGTGACGGAAATCTTCAAAATTTCGTCACTGATTGAGGATTTTGACGGATTCTCTGACGGAATTTAATCCCTCACAGATTTCTAACGGATTTTTGACGGACTGTTCCGTCACAATCACTGACAGAATAATGGCCCTCACAAATCTGTGACGGAAGTAGTGACGGACATTGCCTTACAAATCTGTGACGGATCAGTGACGATAACAAAGCTCTCACAAATCACTGACGGAATTAGGGATGGGAACTGCCTCACAACTCTGTGACGGATCAGTGACGGTAATCCTCTCTTACGAATTAGTGACGGACGTTAAGTCAAATATTGACGACCAAATTTGTGACTGACTATCCGTCAGAAATTAGTGACGGATTGTTTTGATCTTCATTTGGTCTTGATTTCGTCACAAATTCCGTCAGAAATGTTAATTTTTTTTTTAATTTTTATTGTCTCCTTTTTTTTTAATTTTTATTTTGTTATTTTCTAATCAACTACTAATAAACAAAATACACAAAAATCATATATATAACAAAAGTAGAACATTCATAATTAAAATATCATAATGTTAAATACATCATCTAACCAATTAAAGTAACAAAATAATAATGAAGTCTATATCCAAAAAGTAGCAAAAAAAGATAAAGTTTCCTAAGAAATCTAATTAATATCTACATAAATAGTAGTCTTGCATCTTCATTATCAAAGTCTCATTGCTCTTCATCATTTGGAGTTGGATGAGCATTTAATTTTGAATATAAATCTTGGAATCGAGCTTCATAATCCTTTAGAACCACTTGTATTTGTTCATTATTTTTAGCTAATTGTTCATCCCTTTTAGCTAATAGTTCAGCGTTATTAGCTAATAGTTCATCCTTTTTAGCCAACTCCATTTGTAAACTTGACAAACGATGCTCTATGTCTTGTTGAAATTCAGAAGGTAGCAGTGATTGATGTGAAACCCTACTAGAACTGCTACTTGTAATGGTATTTTTTTGTGAGCCTATACCAAATATTCATCATTTTTTATTCTTACCACCGACGGCCTCAATCCAACAAGCATTTGTTGGGAATTCAAGGCGCAAAACGCAACGGAAGCAAAGACGTAAAATTAAAATTAAAGTGCGCCGGGCCAAGAATTCCCGAACGGATCCGCTAGTTGAATTTAAAACCTGTTAAGATAGTGGTATACCTCACGAGTTCCAATCGGTTGGTTGTACAAGGCGTGTCCTAGGAGTTCACTCGTAGCGTAGTCCTCCCTCTGCCGATGATCAACACAAACAGTTTGTCGGGCACCAAGGTGCTAGCCTTCTGTTCTTTTCACCAAAAGAACAAGGGACCAATCTACAGTACTTTTGAACTCAAGAACTCCATCTTGAATCAAAAGGGAAGGATGGCGCAAAGGAGAAGAATCCACAGGAACTCCTTCTTGTTTTTCTCTCTCTCACAAACCCTAAGTTTTGGTGGTGCAAATCGAATTTCCTAACTCCTTAGGCAAACTCGATTTTTCCTCTCTCAACTCTTGGAAGCCAAAAAATTTCTCTCACTTGGAAGAGCTAGGGTTGAAGGTGGCGATTTCTCCCTTCTCTCTCTACAAGGAGGAAGACCAAAATCACAAATGAATTGTTGCTTACTCTAGGCGCCTAGCCCTAGGGGTTTTAATTATATTTAGAGCATTATTATAATTCTAAAATTATAATATTATGACTTCATGAATTGAATTTCTAATTAAAATATCACTTATATTTCAATTTAAATTCAAATCGTAATCTTAGAGAATCAAATGGAAGATCAAATCTTCCCTTGGGACCCACCTAAGCAATGCGCCATATGCCTCTAAATTTCCTTTGGAATTTTATAAATAAAAAACATTCCTAACTCTTAGGAAGTCATGATTTTCCAAAGATCATGAGTTAAGATATTCCCTAATATCTATGATTCAAATCTTTTGATATCTATATCAAATCTTTTGAATTCAAACTCATGATTTAAATTAATAAAACAATTTTATTAATCTAAATACACAAAATGAGGCGCCACCCACAAATAATATTGGCGAATTTTATAAATCAATAATCTCCTAACTTTTAGGAATCTTATCAGATTTATTTTACCTAATATTTTAATTGTAAATAATTAATCCCTATTAATCATTTAACAATTATTATATTTAAACTTATCTCACAAATTTAAATATTTCATAACTGTAGATTATTTAAGACAAGACTTAATGTCCCAGACATTTTGCTATGTCTTAAATTGTGCCATCAGAGTGACCCACGAATTAACCCTAATTCGTGTCCCTTTAAGCGGTGTCCTGATCCTGCTCATGTGTGACCCAGCAGGCCTCACGTGAAGTTGGCAGCAAGCCATCTCTATGACCTACAAGTCGAGAGCGGACTCTAGCAAGCCATCTCGACTACCCAAAACACATGAGTTATCGTTTTTACCAAAACCGACTTAACCTTAGTACCTCCTTGTCATAGACCCTATTGTCACACGATATCTTGGTCATGGATTAGGCACAGGAAAGCCATCCATAATCCAAACCACAACTTTCTCGATCTTCTTGAGTAAGTCCCATATCCCAGCGTGGCCACGCATTTCCTGGACAAACTCATCGAGGGCTGCAGTTAGATATCTCTCATGTTAATGAGGGACAAAATCCCATTTTGGCCAATCCACATTCCTCAGCACGGCAATCAACCAAACCCTTACCTAGCCCTTATGGCTACTCTGCTACGGGCAACATTAGACTAGGCCAAAGTCTGACAACTGCAACGCTGGAATAATGATGACCTCAGGTCTAAGGCGTCGTGACAGGCGTACAGGAGAGGCAAGCTGATGACTAAACCCATGCAGGACTCTCCGGGTCATGTCCAGCAACTCGTAACCCCTTACGTAATTGCACCATGACTCTCGTAAAGCATCTAGTGCATGTATCTCTATATACCGAGGTCATGCTTGTTGGGAATTCTAGGCGTCTAACGCAGCGCAAGCAAATATAAAATTAAAATTTAAAAGCGCCAGGTCCTAAAATTCCCGAACGGATCCGCTAGTAGAACTTAAAACTTTTAAGATAGTGGTATACCTCACGAGTTTCAATCGGTTGGTTGAACAAGGCATGTGCAAGGAGCCCACTCCCAGAGTTCTCCCTCTGCTAGTTTTCCACACGAACAGTTTCTTCGGGCACCAAGGTGCTAGCCTTCAGTTCTTTTCTCCAAAAGAACCAGGGACCAATCTACAGTGTATTTGAACTCAAGAACTCCTTCTTGATTCAAAATCCAAAATTGGCGCAATGGAGAATTCCCCACAAGAACTCCTTCTTGTCTTTCCTTCTCACACAAACCCTAATTTTGGTAACCTCAAATCAAATTTCCTAAATCCTTAGGTAAACTCGATTTTTCCCTCTCAACTCTTGAGAACCAAAATTCTTCTCACTTGGAAGCTAGGGTTTTGAAGGTGGCGATTTTCTATCTCTCTCAACAAGGAGGATGAAAGTTGCACAAATGAATTCTCTCTCTTATTCCCATAGGCGCCTAGTACCTTAAACATATATATATATATATATGTATAATTATATTTAGAGCATTATTATAATTCTAAATTATAATAATATGGCTTCATGAAGCCATACCAAATAGCTCTTTAATTATTATTCTATATGTTTTAATTTAATTAACTTTGTATTTTTTTAAAAAATTATTGTGAAAAATAAAATTGACTAATCACTTATGGCAATTTTTTCTTGGTAAAAAATGATAACTTTTTCATGATAAATGTTTAATGGCGAATAATATATATATATATATTTAAAAAAAAATTCTGTATAGTATTCCACGATTTATTCTTTTGAAATCAATCAGCTTGTCTTAAATAATTTTTTATTATATTATTAAAATTTATGTTACCTTTACTAGTGTTGATGAACTTTATGTAAAATACAAAAAAGGATGTTGTTTTGGAAAGTCAAATTGTTTTAATAATTAAATGTTTTTCATTATTAGAGCAACTCATGTATGGAGCAGTGATGTTAAACCCGGAGCGGACCGGTCGGTCCGACCGGGAGCCGAAGAGCAAGGCGGTCTGGTTCAACCCAAAAAACCGAAGTGTGGGTTGAACCGGAATGGACCGAGAATAACCGGCAAAAAACCGGAAAACCCGGTCCACCCGCTGGACCGTCTCCCAAACCGGTTCAGCCATTTTTTTCCCCCTGCGACACTGCCTTCCTTAAAAAAAAAACCAGATCTCCTCTAAGTCGACGTCGCCTGCTCCACCGCCGTCGCTGATGACCACGACGAAGACGACGCTGATAATAACGACGAAGACGACGAGCAGGATGATGAAGCCAACGGCAAAGCCTGACGATGCCGACAACAACGAGGCCAGAGAAAGCCGACGACAACGATGCGNGGAGAAACAAGAATAAATGGGCATTGACACTTAGAACAACAAAGTTTAGTACATTTAGTAGATAGTTGTGTTCTTTATAATATCTCAGTTCAAATTGAGTCATATCTATGGGTTAGTCTTTGGCTTCGATAGCGGAATATAGCCAAATTATTATACAAGGAAAAGGTGTTACCACTTTACCTCACTCAAATTGATCTAAATGACATCCTCAAGTGAAGGCTTGTAATTTGAAGTGTACTAAATATATATTGTGGGTCAAAAAGTGCGAATTTGGTCTTGTATCTTTGCTCCAGGTTCCAAATCAGTCCTATATCTTGTTTTAGTCTCAGTTTTGGTCTCATACGTTTTGAAAACCTTCCACTGTTAGTCCTTCGTCTATTTTAAACCGTTAACTTGGCAAATTAAGTCAGAAAAATTACAGATCAATCCTTTAAATTACAGTTTAGTCCTGAAAACTTCAAGTCGCTTTCACTTTAGTCCCTGACTATCAAAATAAAAGTGAAAGAGCATCCCTGAAGATTCTCAAACCTTACATCTTGGTCCCTAATCTATGAATTCTTCATGAAATGGAATAGAAATGCAAAAATATCACTCAAATAATCGCCCTCAAACCTCCCTTCGAACGAGTTCGAATTTTCGAAAATTCTTTCTTGAAGCATTTGAGGGCAATTATTTGAGTGAGATTTAAGTGAAGATTGGGTTTAATTTGTGGTTTTTGCATTTCTATTCCATTTCTTGAAGAATTCATGGATTAGGGACCAAGATGTAAGGTTTGAGAATCTTCAGAGATGCTCTTTCACTTTTATTTTGATAGTCAGGGACTAAAGTTAAAGGGACTTGAATTTTTTAGGACTAAACTATAATTTAAAGGACTGATTTGTAATTTTTCCTGACTTAATATGCCTAGTTAACGGTTTAAAATGGACGGAGGACTAACAATGGCAGGTTTTCAAAACATATGGGACCAAAACTGAGACAAAAAAATTCATGATGCTAAAAAAATTGACATGTCTGTGAAGGATAATATAGGAGAAACTGTTCAGATTGCTTGGCAACGCCCTGAATTGGGGTATATGAAGATTAATAAGGAATGATGATGGTCTTTGGGTGAAGGGATGCACCAGAAATTTGAGAACCTGTACCGCCTTCAAAGCTAAGTTGTGGGGTGTGTTAGATGGCTTTCGCCTTGCCAAAAATTTAAGTTTAAGCAAAGTGGTTGTTGAATGTGATTCAAGTGTACGTTGCTGTTCAAGTAATTATGTCAACCAAGATGGAAAATTGTGGGACTTGCAATATTCTTCATCAAATCAGGAAATTCCTTCATGATGAGTGGGACGTGAAGCTAATACATGTCTATAGGGAAGCAAATAAATGTGCCGATTGGCTAGCCAAGTGGTGCCTCAATTCTGATTTGGGTTACAAGGAGTGGACACATGCTCCTGAAGGAATTAGTAATTTTATGCTTTTTGATGTTGTGGGGCTATCTACCCCTAGGATAATTACTTGATTGTTTTTCTTGTTGCTTTGGTTTTGTTTTCTTGGGCTTAGGCCCCTGTTTATCATCGAAAAAAAATATACACTGCATTACTACAAGAAAAAACTCAATTAGTGACGGAAATCTTCAAAATTTCGTCACTGATTGAGGATTTTGACGGATTCTCTGACGGAATTTAATCCCTCACAGATTTCTAACGGATTTTTGACGGACTGTTCCGTCACAATCACTGACAGAATAATGGCCCTCACAAATCTGTGACGGAAGTAGTGACGGACATTGCCTTACAAATCTGTGACGGATCAGTGACGATAACAAAGCTCTCACAAATCACTGACGGAATTAGGGATGGGAACTGCCTCACAACTCTGTGACGGATCAGTGACGGTAATCCTCTCTTACAAATCAGTGACGGAATTAGTGACGGACGTTAAGTCAAATATTGACGACCAAATTTGTGACGGACTATCCGTCAGAAATTAGTGACGGATTGTTTTGATCTTCATTTGGTCTTGATTCCGTCACAAATTCCGTCAGAAATGTTAATTTTTTTTTTAATTTTTATTGTCTCCTTTTTTTTTTAATTTTTATTTTGTTATTTTCTAATCAACTACTAATAAACAAAATACACAAAAATCATATATATAACAAAAGTAGAACATTCATAATTAAAATATCATAATGTTAAATACATCATCTAACCAATTAAAGTAACAAAATATTAATGAAGTCTATATCCAAAAAGTAGCAAAAACAGATAAAGTTTCCTAAGAAATCTAATTAATATCTACATAAATAGTAGTCTTGCATCTTCATCATCAAAGTCTCATTGTTCTTCATCATTTGGAGTTGGATGAGCATTTAATTTTGAATATAAATCTTGGAATCGAGCTTCATAATCCTTTAGAACCACTTGTATTTGTTCATTATTTTTAGCTAATTGTTCATCCCTTTTAGCCAATAGTTCAGCGTTTTTAGCTAATAGTTCATCCTTTTTAGCCAACTCCATTTGTAAACTTGACAAACGATGCTCTATGTCTTGTTGAAATTCAGAAGGTAGCAGTGATTGATGTGAAACCCTACTAGAACTGCTACTTGTAATGGTATTTTTCTGTGAGCCTATACCAAATATTCGTCCTTTTTTATTCTTACCACCGACGACCTCAATCCAACAAGCATTATCTCGAGCAACCTCATCAACATCATCAGATGGATCTTCTTGAGATATTCGAATAGATCATTTGATATAGTCCGCCTGAAATAGCAAACTAGATAGATAAGTATAAAAAGAAATATTTCAAATATATGGTAAGCATCACTCCACATAATAAAAAAGAAACAAAGTACTCTCCTCCTACTATATACACAGATATACTAGTATATAGTATTAGTTTCACCTGCTTAGCGAATGTGTTAAGAAAAAATAATTAAGTGTAGTGCCTCCTGGGAATTTGGCCCAAAACAGAACAAGGAAACTATTTGTTGAAACGCTTATAGTGGGCAAAGAAATAATCCTCATCGAAAGATGTGGTGAAAGAAAATTGATTAAACACTCATGCATTCTATTATAATCAAAGGAATCACAAACAGGCAAAGACTTTGCACAGCAGAAGTACTTTATGCTCTTTACAACTTCTGAAGCCCATAAACTTGATAGCTAGTGAGGCCCGAAGATGAGTTGGGCAAAGCAAGCTCAATTCTCATCAAAGAAACTAAAGTCTATTTGAAATTTTCCTAGACTTATAAATACAAAAAATAATCATGAAAGTTTCTAGTGAGCCTGTTCAGTTAAAAATAACTTTTTTGCTCTAATCATCTCTAAGTTTGTTTCACTAAAATCACTTGAATAGGTGTTTAATCAATTGATCAATAGCTTAATGATGCAATTATCTATCCACATGAATAATATTATATCATCTTTTCCTCTTGTTTTCTCAATTAATTACCCCTCACCTTCATTATCATACTGGTGCATGATTCATTACACCCAAAAAAGCATAAAGAGTGAGACATACCAACATGGGAGTTAACGCAGATGCACTAACTTTAGAAAAGTTCATAAAGCTAAACTGCAAGCTTATGGGCAAAAGGAAAGCTAAAAAGAGAAACCAAACGAATCTAGCTTTTTTTTTAAAAAAAAAAAGAAACTTGGATTTTCCAACAAAAATTAGTTCTTATAAAAAATAAATAACTAATATACATCATCAAAAATTAGTTCTTGTACACTTCCTTTTTATCTACCCATCACCTACTTTTTCCTATATTTTCAAGTTTTATTATCCAAAAAGCAGCTCAAGTCATGAAGTGCAAGTGTGTATATATGAGAGAGAGAATTCTACATGTTTTTCAAATGGATTCATATCATATTATGTACACTGACAAGCAAAAACGCAGTAGCAACTAGTAGCAAAAAACACAGCAGCAAAGACTAATCCCTTTACTTCTACACCATCATTTCAAAAAAAAAAAAAATAGCAACTAGCAGAAAGGAAGAAATAACCTCCAGTCAAATTCATATAATGAAACAAGAATACTTCTACACCAAAAGATAATTAATATCGTTATCTTACATATGCCTTCGAAGCTCTGTGGTCCACCAATTCGCCGGTGTCTTTCCTCTTATGATTTCGCAGGAATGTGTCGACATATAATATATCTGATTCTAAGTTTGACCCCGTCTCCTTTGCCTACATATGAAACAAAAAGTTTTTAACTGATATCTTATAAACAAAGCAATACAAAATCGTTGAGATTAAGACAAAAATTTCTTACAACCCTTCTTCTATGCTCAGAAAATGGAATAGAGCCACCAGTATTAATTGTTCCTCCCTTACTAGAAGCCCTATTCTTCTTTGCTAGCTCTGTCTTCTCCTTGTATTCATTAGAGTCCCATTTTTGATCATAATTTCTAATGACTCCTCCTTTATCCAAACGGGCCTCTTACCCTTCTTCAAGTTTTCCCTCACATTATGCATCATAGTTATATATGCTTTGGCAGCCTTCCCCTTCCAATTTTTCTCAATGAGCTGCTCGTGTTGAGGGATCCATCTATACTTTTTCTACAAAAGTTGTAATATTTAGTTAATAAGCTAAATAGATGTTGATAACTAAATAGATGATACATATAAGAATGTAAATAAAACTTTTTCTTAAAACACACAGATAAACAAACCACTCATATAAAACAAGGGATAAAATACCCAAAATTAAAATCCCTAATTAACATTCCTAATCAAGATTTGGCTTCATTCTGCATCAGTGAGGTTGATGCAGGACAAGTTGGAAATATAGTGAGATAGATAGAATTTTAGAGAAATTGAGGGAGATTAGAGAAGAAATAGGGGGAGATATAGAAGATAGAGGAGGGGGGAAACAGCAATGGAGGGGGAGATAGAAATGAGACTCAAAATACACTCTTTCAATTCATAATTCAAGTCTGCCTACAACATAGAGAATATGCTCTATATATAAGCCAACAAATAATTCAAAAATAATGGCAGCAAACTGTAATGGAAGAAGCACAGCTGTAAAGCCAACTAATACACTCAGAAATAATGAATACAGGCTGTAAACCACAACATAAAGAACAAACCAAATCACAAAAATCAGACAAACACAAAAGCTAGATTTAATAATTTATTTCCATCATTTCATTCTCCATCATTTCTCCCCGACTGAGAGAACTCTCCTCTAGAGAGTTAAAGGGTTTGTAGGGAAACCCTTTCCAATATACAAGGTAGTAGTAGAGAGAACCAGAATAGGAACTGCGTTGCTGTGTATCCAAAAGGATATTAGTAGCTTCAAAATGAGTGACACCAAGAGGAGTAGGAATGGAAGCCTCAGGAAACTCAGCACCTATAAAATCATCAAAAAGTAATATGGGAGGCTCAAAAGTGTCTTTGTAAGGTGATAAATCCTCATCAATGAAAACTGAATTAATGGCTTTATCAGGTGGTAATTTAAGCAAGTGTGCATTAAGTCCAAGTTTTGAAAAGTTACAAGACAAATCAAAAGCTTGAGCATGTGACTGTTCAGTACAGTGTTGATCATTGTCTTTAGGAAAAGCCATTACAAAATTATTTTCATTAGAATTTTGAAAACATAGATAATCATTAGTAAATCGCTTGTTGCTCAAAGCAAAATTATGCTTAACCTCAGCTGGTAAATCATTAATGGGATGAGACAAAGGTTGAGCAAAATTAAGAATGAGAGAGCTTGAAGATATGGGGACAACAGAATGGGTAGGATGCTCACTCATGATTTCTTTAGGATTTTTAGATGGACACTCAAGGGGTTCCACAACCACAATATTTATGGCCTCTCTGTACATACCCCTTTGAAGACCATTTTCTCTTAGAGCTTCCATTATATTCTCAAAATAACGCTGCTTGTCCTCCCTGAGTTCTTTAAAAGCTAACTTAAGACTGTCCAGTTTCTTGTGAAGACTGTCCATGATGGTATTCGAGGATGATAATTTGGGATCAAAGTGTTCTAAGGTATCATACAAATCATGAATGGTTAATAAAGGGAATGGCAAAATGCTGAGATCAAACTAAATCTATATAAGCAACAACAAAACATTTTATCTGCATTTTTTTTTTGAGCAATTATTATTATGGGAAATACTAAACTAAAATTAAGAAATATGCAACTTGCAAAAATTACACTAACTCAGCCACTAGTAACAGAAATCAGAGTTCAAATGCCTCACTAGAACAATTTAGGAGTCTCTCACTACCTTAGAAAGGAGAAGAACTTGTGTGAATGAAACAAGAATTCTGTCAACAAGCAAATGAAGCAGATTTAAGTTCTATTTTGTTGTAATGAGCAAGGCTGTATATATATATATATATATATATATATATGGATGGATGAAGTAGAGGGCAGATTGAGTAAGTGCAGAAGTGCAGATAGGAAGAGAAGTTTGGCAGTAGAGGAAGAAGGAAAGAAGTTGGGCTCTGATACCAAATTGATGCAGGACAAGTTGGAAATATAGTGAGATAGATAGAATTTTAGAGAAATTGAGGGAGATTAGAGAAGAAATAGGGGGAGATATAGAAGATAGAGGAGGGCGAAACAACAATGGGGGGAGATAGAAATGAGACTCAAAATACACTCTTTCAATTCATAATTCAAGTCTGCCTACAACATAGAGAGTATGCTCTATATATAAGCCAACAAATAATTCAAAAATAATGGCAGCAAACTGTAATGGAAGAAGCATAGCTGTAAAGCCAACTAATACACTCAGAAATAATGAATACAGGCTGTAAACCACAACATAAAGAACAAACCAAATCACAAAAATCAAACAAACACAAAAGCTAGATTTAATAATTTATTTCCATCATTTCATTCTCCATCAGAGGTCTTATCACATGATTATAGAATAAAAGGCAAGATACAGGTAGATGAGAAAGTACATGCAAGTGATCATGCATAAGCACAACATACAGGTATAGACTTTACCCAGGATGATCCTTGTAATTACACTAATGTCATTCAATCAGTGGGAAAAGAAAACACTTGAGGGGGAGAAATGCAATAGAAAGAAATATTAGAATTCATTGAGGCAAAAAACTTGGACAAAGAGGATTTTATTTGGCAATCCTTGTAACAACAGAACAATAAACATCAGTTTGGCATAGTCATACAAATAGAAATAACTGGTTTTAACACACTATTGGTCATGCTGACTATAGAAATAGTGGGTGGCAAGACAATTATTAAGCCATCTCTGCTCATTTTTCATAGCATTAACCTGAGAAAGAAACATACACCAGCTTCCCATAAGCTGAAACATCACAAGTGGTGGTGGGTTGATTGGTAAATTATCAGGCTAAGTAAACCAGAGGCAGAAACAGAATTTCAAGATTCAGAAGAGTGATTCTCTCTTTTAATGTTTGAAAACACAAAAATTCAAGCCATTAAATAGTGAGAAATAAAAGTTTCAACCATCTTCAAGTAAAATCAGGAAAATTCTAGAAATTAAAATTGAAGTAGACATATTAATTGAAGTAGACATATTTAAGCCATTAAATCATCTTCAAACCATTAAAATCATATTTGAGACTCACACCACAGAAATTCAAGCCATTAAATAGTGGGAAATAAAAGTTTCAACCATCTTCAAGTAAAATTAGCAAAATTCTAGAAATTAAAATAGAAGTAGACATATTTAAGCTCCATATATTTGAAGGAGACAAAAGATTCTCTTCTCTGCACAGATAATCAATACAACTAATAAGCTCCATATATATATATATATATACCTCACTTTGAAACATTTAATGTTATCTACAAATATCACTTACCAATTCATAAAACAGATACGATCTCATTTGTATTCTTATTCAATCCAATCTACAAATACTAGTAAACCCACGAGGATCCCTAATAAAATTGGCTATCAATCTTTTTTCTTACCGTAAGAGGAAGGAAGTGGGGTTAGAACCTTCAAACAGGGCCTAAGACAAACTAATAAATAGAAAATTTTTGCATTTTACAATCCAATAGCACCAATTTTCAAGTTAACAGGTAACAATTTAGAAATAAGAATCATGAATCAGCCCTTGCAATTCACAAGTACGCTACTAGCAGAACACAAGGCATTAATTAATGATACTTTCTGAACCACATGACTAGCACAATAACATCAACGAGTTATATATATCTTGGAACCAAAAAGTGCATAACACAAGGCATAACTAATGATACTTTCTGAATATATTTCCATGGCATAACAAGAAGAATAAATCGTTACCTCTAGGCCCAAGGGTAAGTCCAACAGAACCAACTAGTTTATCGATTCCTTTCTGAAGAGCTGCACGAGAACTCTGGCCAAACGCAATATCCTTTGCATTAGCTTTCACCACAAACCCTACAATTAGGCTGCTGCTGGGTGATCTTCCTACTCAAATCCTGCACTCAAAAGTTTTCACAAAAATCATCACTAAGCTTAACAAGAAACAAGACAATCAAAATTAACCACAAGTAAATACGAAATTCAGCTCACAAGAATAAAAACATCATAGAAAATCACCTTAGGGAAAGACGAAGACACGAGTATCTCAACTTGTAATCGGGAAATGGAAGGAGTAGAAAGGGTGTTAGTGTTACCTGAAAAAGAATTCAACGGTTGATGATGATGAAGCGATGATGATGATGAAGATGATGGAGATTGTGCCCTGAGACCAATCATCCTATAGATATGTTTGGAACATATCAATTAATTTATAGAGATAAATAAATGGTTATCATATTATTAGCATGTTTAGTATGATAACAGTCCGTGATTAATTATGAGATAATTAATCTAAACTGTCCCTGGTCGCTCATTCAAGTGGGAACTCGATTTGAACTAAGACCAGCTTGACCTCGGTGCATAGAGATGCATGCACTAGATGCTGGGACGAGAGTCATGGTGCAATTATGTAAGGAGTTACAAATTGCTGGACCGACCTGGAGAGTTCTGCATGGGTTTCAGTCATTAGCTGGTCTCTCCTGTACGCCTGTCATGATGCCCTTAGACCTGAGGTCTTGACTATTCCGGCGTTGCAGTTGTCAAACTTTGGCTTAGTCTAACGTTACTCGTAACAGGGTAGCCATAAGGGCTGAGTACGGGTTTGGTTGATTGTCGTGCTGAGGAATGTGGTTGACCTAGATGGAATTTTGTCCCTCATAGAGATGAGAGATATTTAACTGGGCCCCTCGATGAGTCTGTCCAAGGAATGTGTGGCCACACTGGAAATTGGGACTTACTCAGGGAATCGAGAAAGTTGAGGTTTGGATTTTGGATGACTTTCCCATGCCTAATCCATACCAAAATATCGTAGGACAAAAAGGGATCTAGACAAGGTGGTACTAAGGTTAAGCCGTTTTGGGGTTAGACGATAACTCACGTGTTTTGGGTAGTCGCGATGGCTTGCTAGAGTCCGCTCTCGACTTGTGAGTCATGGAGATGACTTACTGCTAACTTCGCGTGGGGCCTGCTAGGTCACACACAAGCAGGAACCAGATGCCAAGCTGGGACACGAATTAGGACTAATTCGTAGGTCACATTTGTGACACCGTTTAAGACATAATTGATTGTGTTGGGACATGAAGTCTTGTCTTAAATAAATATCTACAGATATATGATATTTAGATTTGTGAGACAAATTTAAATATATATATATGATATTTGTTAAATAGATAATTGAATTAGTCTATTTACAATTATATTCCTATTTATAATATTAGGGAATTATAAATTGGATAATGTTCCTAAGAGTTAGGAAATTATTAATTTATTAAATTCACTAATATTGGGAAAAATGGGATGAGGTTGGCGCCTCATATTTACCAAGGGATTTAATTAATAAAAATGTTTTATTAATTAAAATCATGGCTTGAAATTTGAAATTCAAATAGATTTGATCTAGATTTCAAATGATTCAATTATAAATATTAAGGTAATATTTTAATTCAATAATTATAGGGGAAGTCGAATTCTAGGTCCAATTGGATTTAAAATATTAGTGTAATATTTTAATTCAATAAACTAGAATTCAAAATTCAAAAAGATTGACTTAAAGATATTAAGGTAATTCTTTAAATCAATATTGTTGGAAAATAACAAATTAGTTATAACTTCCTAACAGTTAGGTTAGTTATTTTGATTTATTAAATTCCAACAAAATTAAGAAGGGGAGAGGCGCATGGCTTGGGGGAATCTTGGAAGATTTGATCTTCCAAATTGATTCTCCAAGATTGCATTTTGAATCCAATTTAAATATTATGGTAATATTTTAAATAGGAATTCAAGTCATATAATTGTGATATTGAGATATCATAATCTTATGATTTGATAATTATATATTAGGCATTCCCTAATTATAATTATCAAAGTCCCCAAACCCTATAAATAGGAATCCTTAAGTCGACATTCATAGAAGAATTGGATTCTTAAAAGAGAGAGATCACAAAAGGGTGAGAGCCTCATGCACACTTAGAAGTCGACTTTAGCCTAGTTCTTCACAAGGGAAAATTTGATTTTGCTCTTGGTGAGGAGAGAGAAAACGCAGCCTAGTTTCTAGAGAGAGAAAGTGGCACACAATTCTAAAGAGTTTAGTTTTGTGTGACAAGGTTGTGTGGGATCAAGAATTGGATTCTTGATCAAGGCGCCATATAGTTCTTGGAGAATTCAAGAAGAGTTCTTGAATTAAAGAACACCGTAGATAAAGGTTCCGGATTCACTTGGAGAAGTAAAGGAGGCTAGCACCTAGGCATCTCCGAAACTGTTCGTGTGGATTACCGGCGGAGGAAGGACGCTTCACGTGGACTTCTAGGATACGCCCCGTTCAACTAAACCGATTGAAACTCGTGAGGTATACCACTATCCAAAAGTTTTAAATTCAGCTAGCGGATCCGTTCGAAAATTCTAGGCCCTTGCGCGTTTTATGTTTAAATTTTATTTATGTTTTTGCTTCCGCTGCGTCTAGGCGCCCATGAATTCCCCAACAGAAGCGACGAGTGACGAGTGACGATGATGATGATGAAGCGACGAGCGACGATGATGATGATGAGGCGACGTGTGACGATGATAATGATGAAGCGACGAGCGACGAGGGAAAATGGAGCGACAAAATGAAGAATGACGGAAATGAAAAGTAAAAAGCCTAAAATTTTACAGCTTTTTTTATTAAAAGTACAAAAAAACACTTTAAAAGAAAAGAGGGAAATGGGCTAAAAAAAAGAGGGAAACCATTGTAATCTCGCGCTTTTTTTTTAATATTTCTGACGGAATTATTTTCTGACGGAAGAGTTCCCTCACAGAATTCCGTCAAAGACAATATAACCATTGTAATCTAGCGTTGACAAATTTTCTAACGAAATTTTTGACGAAATTTTGACGGATCAGTGACAGAAAATATTCCGTCAGAAAATTAATGTTTTCTTGTAGCTCTTTTTTACACCGTAAAAAGAAGTTTTAAATATGTATTAAATCAATACAAATGGTTATATTTTAAATTTATCATAAAAAAAATTTAGCATATTGAATCGTATTAAAATAGAAGTTAAATAAAATATTTTAGATATTATTAATTTAAATAGAAAACATTTCGTAGATGATATTTTGATTTTTTTTTTATTGAAGTTTTAAAATGTATATATTTTTAAAATGGTCAAAGTGCAAATTTGGTCCCATATCTTTTGTTAAATTCCTAATTTGGTCCTATATCTTTTTTTGTTACACTTTTGATCTCATATCTTTGTATAAGGTCCTGATTTTGTCTCATACCATATCATTTTTTGTCCTATATCTTTTAGTCAGGTTGTAGAATTTGACCCATATCTTTACAAAAGGATTAATTGTTAGTTGATCATTTTGCAAAGTTGTAATACTACTTCTGCACCTGACCCAAAGATATAGGACCAAGTCTATAATTGATCTCAAAATATGGGACCAAATTTGCGACAAAAAAAAGATATAGGACTAAATTGGGACTTGATCCAAAGACATGGGATCAAACATGCAAGATATGGGACCAAATTGGTAACTGATCAATAGATGAGACCAAATTGAGAACTGACCAAAAGATATGGGACCAAATTGATACTTTGGCCTTTCAAAATAGAGGAGAGTGTTGCTTAATTTAAATATTTCTTAAGGAAAAAATATTTTTATCCGAAATTAATATCTTAATCTCATAATAAAATCATAATTCAACTATATCATATTACATTGAACGCTTAAGTGCACTTTTGGTCCCATAACTATGACAAAGGTTTAATTTTGGTCCCATAACTTTTTTTGTTGCAATTTTGGTCCCATAACTATGACAAAGGTTTCATTTTGGTCCCATAACTTTTTTTGTTACAATTTTGGTCCCATAACTATGACAAAGGTTTCATTTTAGTCCCATAACTTTTTTTGTTGCAATTTTGGTCCCATAACTTCTCAGAAAGTTCCACCATTAGTCCCTTGGTGAATTCCATCCATATTTAGCCGTTAAGTATGACGTGACATAGTAACTAGGATCATGATGTGGCAAAATAAGATGAAGTGGACTGAAATAGGAACTATATGCAACATATTAAAACTTATCTATACCCAACCACTATATATACAAAGAGTGGTACTGACAGGGACCAATCTGGTGGGGAAGAAGAGACTTCAAGCAGAAGGCATCGACGAAGTCGATGGGATCCTCAGCCAGAGTCGAACGACCAAAGCGGCGGCGACGGCAAATCGGGAAGCGGAACAAGGAAGAGGAAGTCCCGTTGGGCTGACGAGGAAGAGGAAGTACCACTCTTTGTATATATTGTGGTTGGGTATAGATAAGTTTCAGTCCATTTCATCTTATTTTGCCACATCATGATCCTAGTCACTATGACACGTCATACTTAACGGTTAAATATGGATGGAATTCACCAAGGGACTAACGGTGGAACCTTTTGAGAAGTTATGGGACCAAAATTGCAACAAAAAAAGTTATGGGACCAAAATGAAACCTTTGTCATAGTTATGGGACCAAAATTGCAACGAAAAAAGTTATGGGACCAAAATGAAACCTTTGTCATAGTTATGGAACCAAAATTGCAACAAAGAAAGTTATGGGACCAAAAGTGCACTTAAGCCTACATTGAATGTTATATGATATACACCATATACCATAGTTTATAAATAAAAGTCTTGTTCAATATATTTTTTCTATCTAATGCTATTATATATAAATATTTTTAAATCTTATCCCATATAATACAATGCACAAAACAAGGTTTAAACTATTTGGTCACCTTCATGCTATAATTTCGAGCGTTAAACTTAGACTTCCACACTTTAGGGCCTCTATTGCATATATAGCCATCAAGTAGCCGAAGTTTAATGATAACTAAATACCAAATTAATGGCTAACTCCATCCCAAGTAAGAGAGAAGCCAATTTTGTCAAGAGAGAGAAACAAAGTGTAGGCAAAATTGATGATGATCATGCCATTTGTCCAATTAATGACTTTGGTGTACTCATAGGTTCTTTGGCTTTTGTTTCTTTTTCTTCTTCTTCCTTCTTCTTCCTTTTCTGTCTGTACTTGTCTCACCCTTTCAGCTAAGTCTATCTTCAAACAATGATTCAAATAATGTGCAAACATGAATTTTGGATCTACTCTTGTTGATTTTATTTTGATGATTTCGTATTCCTTGAAATTTCTCCTTTTCCTGACTAATCAAAATCAATTGTACATGTTCTTTTACATAGGTATTTCTTCATTCCATATTTATTCTTTTGTTCTCTCATATATATCCTTCATCCTTATCATGAAGATCAGTAATATTGATGAATAATTGAATTCATGTTCATAATTACTATATTCTAGAAGACATGTTTTTTTATTATTGTCAGCAACAATATTCATATTTTCTCATCTTCTTATATTGATTGATTACATAGGCTTTATTTAATTCAATTAATGAAATTTTCTTGCAGTTGTTATGGAGACTTCACACTAGCTTCAATATTGATTACGTACGGAAGAAAAACTTTCATTAATTACCAAGATGAAGAGGATTACCTCGGTACTTCTTTTTTATCATCTTAGACCTGTCGATGAATGTTTAGCAGCAATTCCTTGATTGCTCACTTAAATTAAGTTCATACATGCTTAAGAAAATTTATAAAAAAAATATAGTGTAATAATTAAAAAATAAAAATAAAACACCTTTGAATTTTAACTTACTTGAAAATATTTTTTTTTTCAACTTTCAATATTAAAAATTGTGTTATAGGCTTTCACAATCCAAAAAATTGGTCTTCTATGTGTCATTAACTAGTCATTTAATTTGCCACTACATATTCATGATATGTTAGAAAGGATATATATTAAATTGAACTTCAGCTTTGCAGTGCATTTGTCTTCTAACTAGCATATATAGAGTCTCAAGTAGTAAATGAGTTAGCGTAAGTACTAGGTGAACTTTTAAGGGAAAAGTGGGCTTCATTTCCTTGACAACTTCACTTAACTTCCAATTATAAGTGACTTAAAACTAGAGAAAGTAGAGTCTAGATTCTATATATAAACTTCAAAGGAAATTGTAACGAGTTTCATATATGGAGAGGTTGTTGAATGTAAGGCACCTTGAACAATCTTGAGCTCTCAAACCTTAATAATTAGTTTTCGAGGTGCGATTCTCCCAAAGACTTGTGCCCCGTTATAATAGTATTTTCACTAATAGACTATCGAACCAGATCAAGAGGGCTACTTGTGTACAAGGTTAATCGGTGTCTCATGACACTAAATGAAGTATCATAGAGAGAACTATTGGGGATGTCAATTCTTGTGGAGGATGTTATGTAACGTGTTTTAGATTGAGGAAGTTGTTGACTGTAAGACACTTTATAAGGTCTTGAGCTCTCCAACATTGGAATTAGATAGGAAGTGAGATTTAGGGCAAACATGAGTAGGTCTACTTGAAGCTATTCTTATATATGTAGTTACTTAATAATTATTTTATTAATAATTAATTGTTGATTTCATATGACAAATACAATGATATATAACTACGCATGTGATTTCACAGATGGGTTCTGCAGACGGAACGTCTGTAATAGAAATTGAAAACACGAACCTACTTAACACTTCTTCATCATTTCCTAGAAGAACTCCTTCTTTTGATGATCCAGATACACCAATTGGTCGTACAGATAGGGGGAAACTCTCAATTGTACAAAGTAAAGTGGTTAGTAGCATCAAATTAGTAGTCCTCTCTACAAAAATAAACATACTCATGCCCTTTGGCCCCATAGCCATTTTGGTTGATAAGCTCTTTCACACTCATGTAAGTTAATTTCTACTTACTTAATTATGATTTAGGAAAATAATTTTAAATACTTTAGAATTTCAAATTTAAGTTGTTTACACTACATAAATACTTCATGAACTTTGAAACTAGAAAATATCTAATCAACTATCAACTTCTGGCATTCAAATTTTGAAAAGTAATAATTGAAAAATGATTTTCTTTAAGTTTCAAGTTGTGACGACTATTTTCAAATGGCTCTGTTGAAATGTTAGATATTGTTTTGTTCTTATGTTTTACCTGCTAATTTATTTAATTTGTTGATAATACAATATAAATTATGTAATGGTCTTTTGTCAGTTCACACATCTTCAAATTTCTTTCAGGGTTTGGTCTTTCTTTTTAGTCTATTGGGCATTTTACCTTTGGCTGAGCGTTTAGGTTATACAACTGAGTAAGTTATTCTAATCTCAAACATATTTTTGTTAAATGTTGAAATACATATACATATATATATATATATATATATATGCATAACTAATAAAATGTTGAAATTTATTGAAAATATCAACAACTAGCTACATCTACCAGAAACCTTAAAAAAGAAAAAAGATTCTGCCTGTTTTATGATGATGGTGTTTTAGATGAAAAAAATTAAGTGAATTGATCAATTGACTTTACTTGTAGTTAACATGCACATACAACTTGATAAATTATGCAAAGTCACTAAAAGATAATTCAAAACCATCCCTCTAAATAATAAAGTTTAATTAGAGCCCACCATGATATAATAGATAGATAGCAAATTAATCACACCACTTTTAGACAGAGATTGAAACAAAAAAATGAGGTTTTCATTTTTTTGCAATGGGTTTTTGAAAGCTATCTCTCAATCTAATTATGTGTGATGTTTTGTAATTCATGTTCAAATAGAATTTTCAAGATGATGGAACTGATGAATGTATATGGTTCAACTTGGCCTGCTTTTGATGCAGGCAACTTGCTTGTTTTACTGGACCTGCAGGTATTTCAAGCATATTTCATTCTTCAATTAAGTACAACATATCAATTTCTTTTTCGATCTTGGTGGGATTTTTGGAATAGCATGGGGCATTTCTATCCTTTTTGTTTCCAAAATGCCATGCTTAGATTTCAACTTCTTTGTTAGTAGTAAATTTTATTTACTCTTTTATTGACATTGCCATTGTTTTTCATGACTTTTTGAGTCCAAGTACTAGTATTCATCAGTATCATAAAACTATCTAGGGAACCCATAAAAAACAAGAAAACATATGAATGGAAAAAAAAAATCTTACAAAAGATTTAATTTCAATCTTCTCCAAACTTATATTTGACCATAGATTACTCTCAGACGACCTTGATGATGTTGATACTGTATTTGTTCTCTTTTTCTATGTATTTTTTGCCCCCTCGAGTCCCTAATTTAGAAGACATGTTAAACATTTTTTATTACTGAATTATATATAGTTTACCATCAAGGACACCATGGCAATGAACAGTGCTTCCAAGGTGACTAGAAATACCCTTGTGCCTATAAATTCAATTTTTTTTTACCTCGAAATGTCACAGAATATTAACTAATTAACTTTACATTCAGGAAGCATATTGGGGTATTTATAATGTTTCTCTAACCCTAATACCCTTCTCAACCTTCCTAATTCGAGCTATAGAGTCCCCACAACTGAAAAGATTACAGAATCTGATTTTAAAATTCAAAACTGAGAATCTGCGCTTAAGTCTTGGGCAAGACTTGTGCTCCACGTAAATATCTCTTGAGTTTTGGGCAAGACTTGTGCTCCACGAAAATATCTCTTGATTTTGGAGATCTTGAAATTGAATCTTCTTGATTTGAGATATCTTTGAGATTGAAATCTGATCTACAAAATCAATAGAAGATAATATAAACTTATATCCTAAGTTTAAAAGATATGATATTCACAAAATATCAAATTTTAACACAAGATATCATATTTTGAATTTAAACTTAGGATAACGGGGAAAATCAAATAATTAAGATATATTGGGATAAAATCATAATTTGAATACAAATAAATTAGTAATTATCCCTTAAAAATAGGCAAAATAACATCCTTATCACATCCCCATGCCTAAACCTTTGCTTGTCCTCAAGCAAATTAAAAGATAAGATCAAATCAAAGGAAGAAGCATTTAGAGATTAACAAATAAATCTTATAACCAATGAAATCAACCTAAGTCCCAAAAGAGTATTCCCATATATCAGAGTTCTTCTAAATCAAAACTTCAAGATAAAGATCACATCACTTGCTCAAGATTTAGCTCACACAAATTTAATTATGATATAATTAAGTCAATCACACTCAAAGAATGAAATTAATAACAATGCCTCAAACAAACTTCCCCTTTTTATGCCAAATCTCAAAGAGTCTCATTTTTTTAGATGCTATTTATTGCTTGTCTAAGCTGTCATATTTCTTTTTGACGCGAATGCATCCATTTTGTGATGGTGCACCCGGTTACTCAGATCATCACAAGCTTAGGTGGCTACTAGCCTACTCATAACCACTTGGGGACTCATGTGCAGTACCGCTTTTTTCCGTCCCTTTATTTTTATTTCTTTTTATTTATTTATATAAGGTAGTTTGTACCTTAGTGGTTAGAGGAGTATTATTTTCAGCATCATTTTTTTTTCTTTATATTCTCATTGACTCTCAAGATTTTCAAAATAATTCAAACAAGAATGATATGAAGCAAAGTTATTAACAAAAAATTCTGAAAAGTGTGAAAGACTAAGAATTTAAGCACACAAATATTTGTTTCTCTAGTTTAATGCAAGTGGGCAATTTAATCCTTGGTTCTAAAATTAGAAGACACAATAATATAAAGGAAAGGCCTCAATTAGCAAAACAATGAGTGACTCCATTAAGCTAAAAGATTTAGAAGTTAATTTCTAATACTTCAAAGCTAAAGAAAGATCAAAACAATTTTGAAGATTGTGTTTGGTGACAAGCATGAGAAATTTTTAAAATTTTTTGCAATATGATGGGGTGGTGATAATCAATTCAGCACAATTTTTTTAATTGCATATAATTAGATAAACCAAAAATTTGTAACATATTAAAACCAACCCAATATATCAAAGCACATTAAAATCCACATCCCCATGCCTATTCTTTACACTGTCCTCAGTGTAAATTACCACCATATTTCAGCAAGCATTAAAAAGAAGGAAAAAATTACTCCCTATAATCGCTTGAACCTTGTTATTCTGCAACGGCACAGGACCACCGTTGTATTCACTATGACGATTCAAGCCTGCTAATTACTTCCGCTTGGGCACATGATTTGGGCATGTCTTGACACTAGAGATCTTGGGTTGCCTCCCATAAGCGTCCTTGTTTAATGTCCTGGACTAGACTCCTGAATCTTTAGACCTAATCAATAAACAGATAGACAAAATAACTAGTCCCCGGCAACGGCGCCAAAATTTGATGGGTGTCGAATCCACCAAAAATAATTAACCTGATTCTACACACTAAAATAATAAATTATAGTAAGGGTGAGAACAGGGTCGATCCACAGAGACTAGCATTGTCTAAAGTTTATCAACCAAATCTAAAGAAAACAGAAAACAAAATATAAATTGTGATATAAAATAATAAGTAAATAAAACAACGATAAAAGTTACTGATAGGATGAGGGCTTGGCTAAGGTTAATCTTTATGGAGTCTCACACTTGATCATCGATTCCAAAATATTAATTCATCAATCATAAAATAGGTTAACGAAATCACACGGTGAAATCACTCTTTCTTAAAAGTTGATTAAAGGATAACATACCCAATTTAACCACTTATTAACTAGACGAATCCGGCACAATCGACAATTCAATCTAAGGTAACAGAACTAAGACCCGAAAGATATTAATTAACCCTAAACAATTAATTTACAAAATTACTTGTTTAGATTTTCTTCTCCCTAACATGGTACAACCATCTTAGTTACTACTTAGTGATGAACTTACTAATTACAAATCAATAAGAACATCTAGCGTTATGTTTACAAATCAATTAGACAACCGAGCTCTTAGTTGAATGTTCAACTTGAAAACAATTAAAACAAGAAGAGTAGGAGAAACAAAAATATTATAAAACAATGAAGGAAAATAAAAAGATGATCTCACAAGTGTTGAAACATCCAATCAGAATTAACCCTAAGCCAAGAGAAAAGAATTAGCCGTGCAAGGCCTTGAGAGAAGAGGAGAGAGATGATCCGAGATTGGATCCCCCCTTTTCACTAACTAGAGAGGGGTATTTATAATGTTTCTCTAACCCTAATACCCTTCTCAACCTTCCTAATTCGAGCTATAGAGTCCCCACAACTGAAAAGATTACAGAATCTGATTTTAAAATTCAAAACTGAGAATCTGCGCTTAAGTCTTGGGCAAGACTTGTGCTCCACGTAAATATCTCTTGAGTTTTGGGCAAGACTTGTGCTCCACGAAAATATCTCTTGATTTTGGAGATCTTGAAATTGAATCTTCTTGATTTGAGATATCTTTGAGATTGAAATCTGATCTACAAAATCAATAGAAGATAATATAAACTTATATCCTAAGTTTAAAAGATATGATATTCACAAAATATCAAATTTTAACACAAGATATCATATTTTGAATTTAAACTTAGGATAACGGGGAAAATCAAATAATTAAGATATATTGGGATAAAATCATAATTTGAATACAAATAAATTAGTAATTATCCCTTAAGAATAGGCAAAATAACATCCTTATCACATAAGGCTAAAAGTAAAAAAATTATATATATAGAAAAATCACTTAAAACACAATTTAAAGTTGCAAATGTAATGTACATCACAATAAGCAAATAAATAACTAAAATGAGATATTATAAGCATAACTAAAAACCCTGAAATGATAATATAATCCCCCTAAGTTAAATTTAGAAATATTATTGTTACAATGCTTGTTTAAAAAAAAAATTAAGAGGAATCTACCTTACTAAAAATGAATCACAAGATGTCGTAAAAATGATAATAGATGATCAAACCTTGTTTTTGGTGCTTGTTTGAGGCCACATAGTGATTTCTTCAATAGACAAACATGATATCAGAATGCATAAATCCAAGTAGTTGTTCCATATAGACAATTTTCTTAAGTGTCTATAGAGAAATGCATTTTTCAGATCAATTTATCTCAAACTCCAAGATAAAGAAAGAAAGAGAGTAATGACAAGACAAATAATAGTTTGTTCACCACAACACTAAATGTTTCTTTGAAGTCCACCCCACGAATTTAACTGTAGCCATAAAAAACTAAGAAGGCCTTAAAACAATCAATAGAGACACATTCTTTGAACTTTAATTTGTGTGGTAAACCCATTTGATATTAGCATCAATAGGTCATGGGAGATGCTCCATGTATTATTAGAATTTAGGGATTAAGTTACATCTTCCATTACACTAACCCAATGGAATTATATTTTTATTAGCTCCGGAGATTTTTTTGGTTCAACATATTGTTGTGGTGATTTTGTAGCAAGAGCAACATAATCACTTGCTAAGAAAAGAAGGGGGCTTGCATAACTTTGTTGGTCGTGAGGATGCTACAGTAGAATTGCTTTCTATTGAATTTTGATCCATCACTTCTGTTAGTGTAAATGAAACAACCAAGAGGGGGGGGGGGGGGTGAATTGGTATTTTAGCTTTTATCCAACTCAAATCCTTAAAAGGATTTCCTGCAAAACACACAGTTAGAAAACAACAGATAAGGAGATAAGAGTTTAGGAAGATCACACCACGATATATAGTGGTTCACACCAAGTTTGCACCTGATGCTATGTCCACTCCCCAAGCAAACAACAAGAGAGTTTTTATAAAGTGGATAACAAGTACACAAGAGCTAACCCTTTTCCCGCGGATTCACCACAAGAGGTTTTACAAGCTCAAGAGTACAACAATATCCCAATATCAAGCCAGAAGCTTTCTAAGCTATTACCAAACATTTCCAACCTTAAACACTAAGGCTCACCTTATGAGTTTTACGCAGGAAGCTAGAAAAGCCTTCTAGGAAATACACAATGAAAAAGTAGAAGAGGATTTGTATTTTTCTCACTAAGAGAATGTCACTAAGACTGTATAGCACAAAGCTAAAATGAAGAAAATATAAAGAGAATATTTGAGCGTTGTACCTTGTGTATCTTTTCAAGTCTTGTCCTGCTTCATATATATAGAGCTTCTGAAGGAACTAGCCGTTAGGAGCTAGAGCTTCAATGGTCCAATAATGCAACGGCTCTTTCTGAAGATCAGAGCAAGAATGTCCATTTGAAATCTTGATCCATCTTCGATTTGATCTTGCATATGCTTGATGGAGCTTGTCACGTTTTCTACTTCCTTACGTCTATATTCAGGTTCTGAGCAGCACAAAGCATGTCAGCACTTTCAACATTGTAACCTTGAGTTCTTCAAGATGATTCAGAGTGTTGGTAGATAGAGTAGGTAGCAAAATTCCTTTTTGTACTTGATCTCCTGTATCACACAGACAGCAAAGGAGCGTTTCCTTGAAAGGAAACAAGCATAGTACATGTTCTTTTCCAGAAATAGGGCCATAAAGTAAGGAAAAGATGTTGGCAAAAGTACAAAAAGCTCATATCTCTTTTAAAGGTCAACTTTTCAGACTTTGGGATAAACAAAATAACATTTGACATTATCAAAAATTTAATCTCATTTAATTAACAAATAATTAGTTAATTAATTAATTAAAAACTTATTAATCAAAATTTAGTCTAACAACTTCTCTTGATAATGCTAATTGGTGTTCATTTAGTGAAACTTCTATTGATTTTTGAACAAAAGAATGTGCACTCTCGAGGTTGAATGGGATTAGTACAAGGTCCTATGAAACAATTATAATCACAAAAGAAGAATGATTGATAGCATTCTGAGATATGTGATTAATATCAAGTTGAAGTGCTTGATTGTTGTGTTAGCTCTTTCAAGTGAACGAGCTAACTTGTTTGCACTTGGTGACTTTGTTGTACAAAGTTTATGAGCAAACCATTCATCATATGGATGTGCTTTTGTAGAAAATTTTTTACCACCTTGATGATGTCATAAAAAGGAAAGCATTGACATCCAATCGTCCGTAAGCTGTTGTATTGAGGATGTCAATTGAAAAGCTTAAAGTATGAACTTTTACATTGTAATAGAGATAAAGGCAGTCTATTTATCATATAGACAATCCTTAAAAAAACTTGAACCCACAAAGATGAAGGGATATTGGCATAAAACATCATAGTTAGCTGCCTCAACAATATGACTATGCTTCATTTTTTGTCATTCTATATATTTTCTTATGGTGTTCTTGGATATGAAACATTATGCTCAATTCCACAATCATGAAGGTGATTTAGAAAACTGATAGAATCAAACCCTCCACCATCATCACACCAAAAAAATCTTGATTTTTCTATCAATTTGATTTTCTGCTAACGTTTGAAATTTTAGGAATCAACCTATAAACTTAGACTTTTTCTTTAAAGGATACGTCCATTTAAATCAAGAGTAATCATCAATGAATAAGACTTGTCAAAAATATTGATTAGGTGCAGGTCCGAAAAGATCAAATGTATTTTATCAAGAGAAAAATTATTAGAACTTTCATAGGGAAGTTTATAATTTTTCCCATTTGATAACTAACACATACAATTTGTTTTGATGAAGGCAACAACAAATGTGGCGACTAAAATGAAATTAACACTTAGATGGCTTCTTCTACTAGATACTTTTAGAAAATAGTTTGCTTGTGTTCTTATGTGTACATGCTTATTAATATCTAGTAAATATTTTTGGAAATGCAAAAAAAAAAAAATGCTCCTTATAAGTCCAAAAGGTTCTCCTATTTAATTGATTAAGCATTTGAGATGAATTATCTTTTGGCAGTTATACTCATATAGTGATGCGAGTGCCTGTAGTTAATGGATGGAATGATTATTTTAAAAATCCTATGAATTTATTTAAAACAAATCAAACTTTAATGATCAAATAAAATTTAAATTAACTTTTGTTAATAGCAATATAGTCTTAATCCCATTTAAGCCAATATTTGATACAAGATTATTGGTCATTTTGACTTTACAATAGTGAATAATGAATTTTTCAAATGATTTATAATTTTTAGTATCACATTCATTAAATTGTGCTCTAGTATGAAAAAACTTGATTCTTCCAAGAACCCTACTTTTTAGTTACATGGTTAATGGTTAATTATATATAGAGGACACTTTATTATTTCATTGACTTGATCATCTTTATATATATGGATTATTGATTTGACTTAGCAGTTGGAGGTCTTTTAAATGCTACATTTGGAAATGCAACCGAATTGATCATATCAATACATGCATTGAGAAGTGGCATGATTCGCATTGTTCAACAATCACTCTTAGGTTCAATTCTATCAAACTTATTGTTAGTGCTTGGAAGTGCATTCTTCGCAGGAGGCATAGTGTATTATAGTCGAGACCAAGTATTTAACAATGTAATATACATGATTCCTACTAACTCTATTCATATACTCTTTTTGAATTTTCTGTTATTTTAAATTAGGCCAAAGTGCGAATTTGGTGCCGTAACTTTGCTCCAGGTTCTAAATTAATTCTATATCTTTTTTTATCTCAGTTTTGGTCTTATATGTTTTGAAAACTTCTCACCCTTAATCCTATGAGTAAATTCGTCCATTTTATGCCGTTAAAATTGACATGTCATGATGACTAGGATGCAGATTCAAAAGTGACAATTTTGCAACAAGTAACAACATTTTGAAATGAGATTTTGAAGAAGGACCATTTTTAAAATCCTTGTACCCTTAACATCTTCCTCACCGCGCCTCTAATGTGATTTTAAAAATGGTCATTCGTCAAAATTTCATTTTTATTCAAAATGTTATTTGTTGCAGAATGGTCCCTTTTCAATTCACTTACCCAAGTCAGCATCCTAGTCATCATAAAATGTCAGCTTTAATAGTATAAAATGGACAGATTTACTCATAAAACTAACGGTGAGAAGTTTTCAGAATATATGAGACAAAAAATTAGACAAAAAAATATATAAGACAGATATGGGACCTGGAACAAAGTTATGGGACCAAATTCACACTTTGACGTTTAAACTATAATTCAAACTAGTAAATTAAATGTAGTTTGTCTCAATATATATATATATGTATATTGTTGATGACTTAGCTGACAATTCTAGCACAAATTGGCATATCTTGTGTTATCACATCAGACCAATGCGACTGTAGATTTTGGATTGCTTTTGATGGCTGTAATGGGGTTGTTATTTCCAGCAGTGCTCACTTCAACACACACAGAATCAATTAATGGGAAGTCTCAATTGGCACTTTCAAGATTTACCAGTTGTGTTATGCTTTTTGCATATGCTTCCTATATAGTCTTCCAACTCAAGAGTCGCAAGAATTTACAAGATTCAATTGATGAGGTGATTTTTCTTTTATTTCTTTTTGGGTTTCATACTTCAAATACTTCTAATTTATTGTATCATTGTATGTAACAATATATTGTCTAGCTTGCTTGTTACATGTTATTTTAATTGTAGAAATGTTATTCTTTCTTGAAAAGAGTGCTTTCAACAAGATTCAAATATGAATATTTGTCTATAAAAAATTGAATACTTATTATCTACTTATTATTGTTAATCAAGACAATTATTAATTAGAATGATAAATTATTGTTCTTCCTGTTTATATATTCACAGTGATCCTAGGATTATTCATATTACTTTCTAGGTCAAAGTGCAAATTTGGTCCATATCTTTTGTTGAGTTTCCAATTTTGTCCTGTATCATTTTTTGTTGCACTTTTGGTCCCATATTTTTACAAAAGGTCCCAATTTGGTCTCATATCATTTTTTGTCTCATATCTTTTGGTCAAGTTATAGAATTGGTCTCATATTTTTGCAAAAGGATCAACCATTAGTTGATCCTTTTGTAAAGATATGGGACCACTTCTGCACCTGACCCAAAGATATAGGTACAATTCTGCAACTGACTCAAAGATATGAGACCAAATTTCCAATAGAAAAAGATTTGGGACCAAATTGGAAACTGACCGAAAGATATGAGACTAAAAGTGCAACAAAAAAAGAAATGAGACCAAATTAAAAATTGAGCAAAAGATATAGGACCAAATATGCACTTTGAGATACTTTCTATATATAATGTTATAAAATTATAAGCATTGATTGTGATTGATTATATTTGTTATCAGGAAAAAAGCCCCACAGAAGATGATTTAGATGATATAGAAATCCCTGAAATTTCTATGTGTGAATCTATAATATGGTTGTCTATCTTGACACTATGGATATCAATTCTTTCAGAATACTTGGTTAACACCATAGAGGTAAATTCAAATCTATAATATGCCCTTTTTTATACATATGGAATAATGATCGCTCTATAATTCAAGATCCATTCTTGATAGTGGTTCTTTTAGAGTATACTAACAATTTAGTCCTTGCATTAATTATATGAGTGCAATCATTTTAGTTTGTGATTTTCTAAAATATTTGATTTAGTCTCTAAAAATTCATGATCGTGAATGTTATATCATTATACTACTCCCTGAGAAATTTAATTACAACAAGTTCTAAATTTACTAAGACTAAAAGAAATATTTCAAAAACTTAATGACTAAATGTTCATATATTCTAGAGAACAACATGAAAGTATTAGTTCTTTTACATAAATTTAACGTGTATGATGATACTCTTAATACTCTTAAAAAGTTATTTTTAATAAAGTAATAAATTTTGAATAATTGACATTTGAATTTAATTGTTTATAGAATGTGCTTCAATTTTTGTAAATTAATACGGTTCATTAAATAAAATTCAGGGAGCATCCAAAGATTTGAAAGTACCCATATCATTTATCAGTGTCATTTTGCTTCCTATAGTTGGAAATGCAACAGAACATGCTGGCTCTGTTATATTTGCCATGAAGGACAAGCTTGTAAGATTTATTTTATTTTATATGATATATACTTTTATTTTACCACACAGCATATATTAAATTTATGTGTAAGTTGTCTTCATTTTTGTAGGACATATCTCTGGGAGTGGCGGTAGGATCTTCAATACAAATATCCATGTTTGTGGTAAGGTTTTCTAGGCATAAGATTATTAGGAAATATATAAATTATGTTTTTGTATGTTTCAGTCAAATAATTAAAGTTATTCGTTATATTTGTTTAGGTTAAAATACATGAAACTCTCTTGAACTTTGGTTATAATAAAAAAAAAATTCATGAATTTTGAAAAGTGACAAAAAATCTTATAAACTTTTAACGTTGTGTAAATAACCTTTTTTTAAGAAATATTTGTCAAAAAATGAATATTTTTTACTTTTCGATTACCATTAATTACAATAGTAGTTGATTTTAAGTTAAAATAAAGATAAATGTAACAACAAAAATAATATTATAGAGAAACTTAAATTTTTAAGTAAAATCTTATAAAATGAAATATTTTGCACGAAATTAAATTCTTCAAGAGTCTTTTGTTACTTTTCGAAAGTTTCTGCCATAATAACTAGAACTCAAAAATTTAAAGTTTTTTTTTTTTGTATTTTAATTAATTACTTGATCATATTAATAATTCTCAATATTCCAAATATTGAGGCACAAAATAATCATAACTAACATGGATTGATTGGCCAAAAAAATATGGACTGATAATATATAAAAATTATTAATGATTTTTTTTGTCATTAATTATTAATGATAGCATTGTTTCAATTTCAGATTCCTTTGTGTGTGGTTGTTGGGTGGATTGTTGGGTGCCCAATGGACCTAAATTTCCAACTTTTTGAGACAATTTCACTCTTCATGTCTGTAACAATAGTTGCTTTCATGCTTCATGTAAGTCAACTTAACCAATTTAATTATTATGATTATCTTAGGTAGCATATGTTGGCTTAAAATTAATTATGGCATTACAATTAATTAATTAATATAAATTAATTTTCAACTTTCTTTCATTTTGTAGAATGGAACTTCCAACTATTTAAAAGGATTAATGCTCATTCTTTGTTACCTCATAGTTGCTGCAAGTTTCTTTGTACATATTGATCCTACTTATGTTGGTAAGCCATATATAATCAAGTGCACCTCTAAATGTTTTTCCTACTTTTTATGGTGAATATATGTACAAAAATTAATGCTTTAACATAATTTCCATGTTGCTCACACTATGATTAAATCATCAGATTGTTTACTTATTATAAGTTGGTTTCTTAATTAAACACAAATAATAAGTTTTGATTCTCAAGTCCATGTATGAATTTAGTCATAGGCATGTATCTATATATACTTTATTTATACATGGACACTATTATATATGATTTTGATTTTCATGGGTCTTTTAATTTGATCTTTAATATCTCAAAATTATATACTAATAATATTAGTATGTTTTGCACATATCTTGATAATATTGTCAAATCATAACATTTTAAAATAATGAAAAGGAAAAGGGTGAAATTAATTGTTTCTTATAAATTTTCACTTCGTTTAAATTTGTATATTACTATATGATTCTATAAATTATTAAAACCTCTAAAAATCATGTATAATTATAAAATTAATATATTATTAAGGCTAAAGTGCACTTTTGGTCCCATGACTTTTGATAAGGTCTCAATTTGGTCCCATAACTTATTTTGTTGCACTTTTGGTCCCATATCTTTTGCTTAGGTTGCATATTTGGTCCTGTGTTACACTTTTGGTCCTATATCTTTGGGTCATGTTGCAGAATTGGTCTCATATATTTTGGTCAGATTGCAAAATTGGTCCCATATCTTTGGGTCAAATGCAGAATTGGTCTCATATATTTGGATCAGGTGAGACTGATGGTGAAACTTTTTGCAAAAGTATGGGACCAATTCTGCAACATGACCAAAAGATATGGGACCAAAAGTGATACGAGACCAAATTCGCAACTTTTTGCAAAAATATGGACCAAAAGTGCAACAAAAAAAGTTATGGGACCAAATTGAGACCTGAGCAAAAGTTATGGGACTAAAAATGTACTTTGACCTATTATTAAATATGAAGGAGAATCAAAAGCAATGGAGATTATCAATGAAATTAAATAACTTTGGTCAAAGTGAAAGTTTGGTATCATATCATTTCCTCAGTTCTCAATTTGGTCCCATATCTTTTTTGTTACACTTTTGGTCCTATATCTTTGGTTCAGCTCGCAATTTGGTCCCATATCTTTTTTTCTTGCAGATTTGGTCCCATATCTTTGAGTCAATTCTGCAATTTGACCAAAAGATGAGACAAAAAATGATATAGGACCAAATTGAGACATTTTGCAAGGATATGAGACAAAAAATGCAACAAAAAAAGATACAGGATCAAATTGAGAATTCAACAAAAGATATGGGACCAAATTTACACTTTAACCAATAGCTTTTTCACAATATTTTTTTATTATCTGAATATTATGTATGTATAACTTTCAATTGAATGTATTCTTTTAATAGCTTTTTTTTTATCTCTGGTTAAGAAATTAATTTTCTTTTAAGTTATAACTTGAAATTTACAAAATAAATTATTTCTTTTGCAGAAGATGGTGCTACAAAAGCAAACCCGTAGACACAAAGGAAAAGATCCAAGTCGATTAATATTATATATATATATATGTATATATTAAAGAAAATCAGAGATGCATGTTATTATGATCAAGGCTTCTAAAACCTCATATGTTCAAGTAACAATCTTGTTTTAGGAAGCATATGGTCTTTCTTTCAAGTTATTTTAATTTTTGACAAAAGTACTTTTGATATTCTCAAATTATGAGGTCAATTTTAGTTATACTCCCTAAATATTTTAAGTAAATTATACTTCAAATTTTTTTTTGTCGAGTACAATTGACGTACTAAAAAAATTTTAAGAGTACAAATGAAATTGATTCCATAATTTAGGATATTAAGAATATACTTTTGCCTTAATTTTTTATTCAATTCAAACTGATTTTCATCATGATTTTCTGTATGAGGATTGTAACTCATGATTGTAATTAAAGTCTTTAGAATCAGAGTATCTTGATATAGATAGTGAACACGAGTGATATGAACAGTTATGAAGATTCAGATATGAAGAAATATGTTTGTAACCAAAAAACAAAATGAAGAAATATGAATGTATACAAAAAAGTTATATCTCTTCTTCTTCTATATTTGTATTAAAATATAGGTAATAATAAATATATGAGTAGGGATATAATAATAATTAGATAGATAATGAAACGAAAATGGAATGAAATGATATTGAAATGAAATAAAATGAAATGAAAAATATGGCAAAACAAACACCGAGTTTGCACTGTAACTCTAATTATGAAATGAAATAGGGATAAAGAAATGGAATGGGAATGAAACTGTTAGGATTTTTTTGGGAGGAAGAAACATGGAAGTTCTCATAAAATTTTTTTCTTCTTTTTTCTCATGAACTTTGTTTTATTCATAGCTCCATAATAGTAGGTACAAATCAGATTCCTTTTATAGAGAAAATACACATAATTAAATAAAAGATAAATAAAATAAAGTAACTACTTATCCCTAAAATCATGCACCCACTATAGTTAACTCATATTTGACTAATTCAAAAACAAACTAAATCTCTAAAATTCAAATCTGATGCAACAGATTTATGCTTCCAATAATAATATTATTTTATTATTATTATTAATTCCCAACAATTCCTCCCTTAAACTGAAATTTCTTCACAAGAAAATTCAGTTTAATTCATAAATCTTCAAGTTTTTCCTAGATCATTTGTTTGAAGCTTAAATGATGCACTTTGTCATCATTAACCTATTTGGAGCACCATCTCTCCAAAAACATCAAATTTTGTAAGCTTCTCACAGAAGATCCACTTCTTCTACTCTTCCTTCTTGTGCACCGTTCACTTCTTCTCTTCCTTCTTGTGCAACATTCTTATCTCATATTCTTCGAGCTGATTCTTTCACCAAGCTCTTGCAATTTCTCAACATCAAGTTTCAAATCTTTGAAGTAATTATGAGGATTCGTTCCTCCTACTAGAAGAATTCCTTAACTTTTCATAATGATGCATTATGTCATCATTTTTCCAATGGTGCACTTTGTCACCATTTTTCCATTGGAGCACTATCTCTCCAAAATACTCAAATCTTCATCGGAGCTTGTACTCTTTTTATGAACCTCAGAGGCCACAAAACAATAGCATTGGCTTGTGTCTATTTGGAGTCTCAGTGGCTCTCTTCTTCAACGATTTATTGTGCGGAGACTTCCTTATAGCAACATCATCTCAATATGTGAGATATGTGCTACTCTACCCCACAAACTCTCAGGATCTAAAGCTCTGATACCACTGTTAGGATTTTTTTGGGAGGAAGAAACATGGAAGTTCTCATAAAATTTTTTTCTTCTTTTTTCTCATGAACTTTGTTTTATTCATAGCTCCATAATAGTAGGTACAAATCAGATTCCTTTTATAGAGAAAATACACATAATTAAATAAAAGATAAATAAAATAAAGTAACTACTTATCCCTAAAATCATGCACCCACTAGTTAACTCATATTTGACTAATTCAAAAACAAACTAAATCTCTAAAATTCAAATCTGATGCAACAGATTTATGCTTCCAATAATAATATTATTTTATTATTATTATTAATTCCCAACANACAATTTAAACGATTTAAATTTTATAACTTATAAAATATTTAGTTACATCATTTTAATTTGTATGAAGTATTTTTATTTACTTTTCACTCATATTAAATTTTAATGTTTTTTTAACTCTCATATATAGTTTAATTAATAATTATATTATATATATTAGATATTAGATATTGCATTTAATGAAATACAAAATATTTTATTATATACAATATAATATATATATACAATTATCCTATTTTTCTTTAAACTCATATTGTCCTATAAATTTTAGGGTAAAATACATTTTGGTACCCTGTGGTTAGAACCGAACCCACTTTGGTACCCAAAAAGACAAAATTTGACACTTCGGTACCTTGAGGTTTGTGCTGTTAGCACATTGGTACCCTATGATTATTTTCTGTCAAGATTTAACAAAAAGTGATGACGTGGCTCAATCTTAGCCATCGATTTTTACTACGTTTTATCCGTTAGTTTATATTGCAGCTTAAATCATATTTCACTCGTCAACAAGATTTTTTTTGTGCATTTAGGTCCCCCCTTTGGTATAACGAATCAAAACACAACAAAGTTAAAGATAAAATATTATAGTTAGATCATCATATTTTGCTATCATAACTTACTGAATAACTTGCATAAAAAAATATAGTTTTCTCATAATTTCATAAAAAATAAATATTTTAGTAATTTATTAAACTATTTAGTGAAACTAAATATTAATTAGGGTAAATTACACTTTGGTACCCTGTGGTTTAACCCTATTGCACTTTGGTACCCTGTGGTTTGAAACCTGACACTTTGGTACCCTTTGGAGCTATTTTATAATTTTAACTATAACAACTTTTGCAAAAATTACATATTGACCCCAAATTTTTTTTAAAGTTTTCATTTTAGTCCCTAGATAATATGTATTCAAGGACCTATTTGTAATTTTTTGAAAATTTTTTGGGGTCAATATGTAATTTTTGAAAAATTTGTTATAGTTAAAATTACAAAATAACTCCCAAGGGTACCGAAGTATTAATGAAGAATACCACAGATACCAAAGTGAAATAGGGTGAAACTACATGTACCAAAGCAGATTTGAGGTGCACGATTTTAGGTCTATTGTTTTAAGTAACACATTACACGGGGGTAGGACAAAAAACGACGAAGGGTAAGAAAAAACTACAAACGAGAAACGACACAAAAGAGGACAGCGTTTCGAAGGCTTTGCCGCTTTAAGCCTATCGTTGAAGGCTTTGAAGCAGGAGAAGTCTATCGCACAATATTTCTGTGCTACTGAGGAGATGATAGCTAAAACCAATCTCATCTCCTGCAATTTTTCTACTTTTTCATGGCTTCCTCTCACGAACCCTAAATTGAAATTTCCTCTTCAAACCCGCAAACCCCAACTCAGAATTCCCCCTTGCGGATCTTTCAGTTTGTCCAAATTTCCGCATGCTAAAATCTCACTATCATCGTCTCACAAAAAGGGTTATCTCCAAATTTGTCGTCATTCGTTAAACCGTCAGAATTTACAGGACCCAGACATTAAACAAGAAGATGAGCTTCGCGGGAATGGAAATGGCGGGAACGGAAGAGACTGGACCACATCAATTTTGTTGCTTTTGTTGTGGGGTGGTCTCATGTACTATGTTTTCTTTCTCGCTCCAAACCAGACCCCTGTAAGTTGAACTCACATGTTTGAGTACATGTGTTGAAATCTAATGTCTCCTGGTAGCATAGAAGATAAGTGGGTATTCTAACTTTCAAGTAATTCCAAACTTATAAGATTTTTGGATAGGATATATCATATATATGTGTGTATTGATATGATGAATTTTTCTCATTCTTATAACATGTCAAATGTGGATTTTATGATTACACTTTCTCCCCTCCTTTCTCTGATGCTTATGTTTTAAACTAACGAGGTTTTAGTTTATTTTAGTCAATGGACATGTATTTATTGAGAAAGCTCCTGAATTTGGTTGGAGATGATGGCTTTAAAATGAATCAAGTGCTTGTCTCATTGTGGTATATTATGGGCTTGTGGCCCTTGGTATATAGCATGATGCTGCTTCCAACAGGAAGAAGGTACTTCTCTCTCTTAACATTTATGTCTTTCTATTCCTAGCATGGTTTATGTATCATGCATCCAAGTTCTTGTGCTTTGGTGAAAATTCTAAAATCAAATGAAGGGCTAAAGACTGGGGGCTCGTGTGGAAATATTGAACTCTGAAACTTGTTTCTGTCTTTATTATTATTTTGGATATGTTTATTTTTATTTTCACCTTCTCACTTGTCACAAGACAGCCTTGGATGTTATTGAATAGATAGTTATCTGACTTTTCTTCTCTTTTCTTCCTCCATTTTGCTTTTCCCTCATTCACTCTTGTCCCCCATTATGTCTAATTGTTTGGCATCTTTTAGATCTGCATTAGTTAAAGCATACACTAAAAGAAAGGGAGAGAAAAAAAGGGCTGGACGGCTTAAAGCAGAAGAAACGAGAGTGTACTGTAGGAATGAGAAAAAGAAATGATGAGTTGGACCCAGTGGGAAATGTATTGGCTGTGTAGGTATATATAGCATGAGCCGTTAGGGGTTTTGGGAGGAAAATATACGGGGATTTTGGATTGGAAGAGAGTCTAGCCTCTCAAAAGTTAGGAACCTTATGCTATTTTCATTGTTCATATTGTTCTAGTGTTTTAGTTAACCATTTCTGGGCTGTTTTTGGTTTACTGTTTCTGTTGTAAGGCTATTTTATTCTAATATATATATATATAATAGTCAGTATTTTCAGTCACTAGGTTCTACCACCATCACACCGGTCCAATGCTGATTTTTGTATTTCAGATCACCTATCCTGTTCAACAATTTCTGGAGCTGATTTGATCTCTTCTTTTGTTGTTTCAACAGCTCAAAAAGCAATATTCCTGTTTGGCCCTTTCTGGTACTCTCATGTTTCGGTGGAGCATATGCTCTTCTTCCCTATTTTGTACTTTGGAAACCACCATCACCTCCTGTTGAAGAAACTGAGCTTCAATCCTGGCCATTTAATGTTCTGGAATCAAAAGTAACTGCGGGGGTGAGTGCTCATCTCCACTTCAGTTTGCTAACCAATTTTTTCAGTGTACCATTCGGGAATTGTTTCCATCATCATGCTTAACACAGCCACCCTTTTAGTTATGGAGAAAACTTCAAATATGCTATTAAAGTCAGCAACTTATTCCTTCTAATGCAAACTAAGTTTGCAAAAGCAATTGCTATTGCTCTAGCAAAATAACCTGACTTAGGATTTCAGTTATAGAATTATGAAGAATGCTAGCCTCCTTACTTGTGTGAAGGTTAGTCATATAGTGTTTTCACCCCATCTCGCATTCATTTAAAGACGCACGTTGATTGTAGGGGTCTTCAGGTCATTTCCTTACCAATCAACCTATGCTAGGTTATATAATTGAAGATCTTAGAAATTTTTGTTATGAGGAAATGACTTGAATATCTCAACCTTGATTGTGTCTTTAAATAAAAGATTGAGGACATTTTGGTTAAAACAATCCTAAGTGGAAATTTTTAATCTCTGCAAAGCTTAATATCATTTTTATGTATATATTTGGTTGTGCAAAATTAATTGAAACGCATGCTGTGCCCATTAACAATTTCATGCCGTTAATCAAATTCTGAACTTACCACCTGATCATACGAAAAATTTTGAAAACTGTGAATGCAAGAAATCAAATTGCCTTCTTGAGCTGAACCACCAGGGTGGCTTGGGGTAGGTTAAATTGAAGAAATCGTAGCCTTAGTCCCTTATAGTGCTCCAAGCATCAACTGGGAGGAATCCATTGTGTTGATCACAACTTACTTTTGAAGTTAGAATTGAAATACCCGCACAATGTGCCCATGTGGCATAATCATACCACAGTCGTACTTTAGTTCAGTTTTAAATTATGTGACTAACTCAATTACACATCAGTTATCACTTGCTGCAGGGTTAGCCCTCATCATATATGCTGGTTTAGCTGGTGGGACCGTGTGGAAAGAATTTTATCAGTACTTCAGGGAAAGCAAATTCGTAAGTTCATGCCCTCTGTCTTGTAACAAATATCACCTTTCATAAAATCAATTAGTAAATGGATAACTATTGATTATTTCCACAGATATACCATTAAACCCTTCAAAACTGATTAGTAACCTAACCATAGAATTGTGTAAAAACAGAACATGTTGGCCTCATTTGATCCATATAGTCGACTTCACATAATGGGAAAAGGCTTTGATTGTTACTATAATATATACCATTAAACCCTTCGGATCAGTTGTAACACCAAGAAGACCTGATGCCATGGACCTTTCTGATCTTGCAATACTTTTGTATCTTTGATAAATTAAAAATCAGGCAATTCTCATCAATAGTTGCTAGTCTTTTGGAACGTAGTGATGCTATTTCTATGCCATACTTATATTTATACTAAATTCATAGCATAGCGAGTATATTCTCTTTTTTAAAATTTCTGCTTCATGTATAAATTTTCTTTATGCATTCTGTTTGTGTTGGCACCTTGCAGATCCATATTACGAGCATCGATTTCACTTTGCTCTCTTCATTTGCCCCATTTTGGGTTTACAATGATATGACTGCTCGGAAATGGTAAGTTGCTTATCATGTTTTTTTCTTGGAATTCATACACATACTTCATATTTTAATGATAGTCTACTAATATGCAGGCTTGACAAAGGATCTTGGCTTCTTCCTTTGTCACTAATACCACTTCTTGGTCCTTCTCTATACCTTCTCCTTCGACCATCGCCTCCACCGTCAAAATCGATTGAAACGAGTGAGCCATAGTAGATTTAGCTTGTCAGCGTTTTTGTGTGATATGGTAAACAATATTTTTCTTTAAAAAGAAAAACTTTAATGTGAATATCCATTTCATGTTCATGTTGTGTTATGCTTGGTTAACAAATCAAGCACCGAGCAGTGAGCACCTAGCGCAAACGCCACTTTTAGCATTGTGATTTTATATAGAAATATCCAATTTTCACCATATTCAATAACCCCAATCATAAGAAAGAAAATAATATTCTTATGTTCCGAAGCACTCCTTTGTAACCCCTGGAAGAAAGAGACCAAAAGAATCAAGAGAATTACCCAGCAGTGGCCTTCAAATTTGGGCATAGAAAATGAATTGGGTTAAGTCATTTGAAAAATTTTCTCTACATGTTATAACTTATAGTTTGTAGGATCTGACTCATTCTAAAAATCTCATACTTCAGCATCACTTTAAATGGAAATAATAGCTTGTCAGAGCTGCAACATATGAGGCAGATATTGGATATCTAAAATTTTTGTATTTTATAGGAGTTTAACATCATTTGCCATGAGTCTTCGAAAGATCACAGCTAACAAGTGTTATGTATATTCTGACAAGTCATGAACAGAAAGTCATGGGAACCTCAGACACAGTTTCAGGTTTATCACACAGCTAAAGAAGATTAAGAATAGTGAGATAAAATTTGATTCACCTTCCCAAGAGAGACATACTGATATGTCCCACAGCGGATAAACTCACTAGATAAACATAAGAAGCTAAAAGGGTATTGAAGTTGTGAGTTCTTCCCACTTAATAAGCCAGTCTTTTGGGATGAATTTTTTTCAAATTGGTATTGTGTAAGGATTCTTTTCCTAAATCTCAAGGAAGGTATGACTTTATAATCAAATTGGAATTGTTAGATGCAGACTTTTGCCTTCTTTTCATAAATTCTTTTTTAGAATTAACCCTCATTAATTAATGGTTTAATTTTTGAAAAATGATGTGTTCTGAATTCATTATTAAAAGATAAAATTATAAGATTAATCACTAAATAATATAATTATAATTAATTTAATTTTTTATTATTAATACTAACTGAAATTCAACCAAAAAAGTAATATAATGATCCTTTAATTTAATTAATATTTTACATTGGTCCTTAAATTTTCATTCATGTCAAAAAAGTCCTTTAACTTTCAAAGTCATTGAAAAAAGTATTACTGACTTTAATTTAATATCTGACACACACATATACTACGGGCCCGTCCAAATATTTATGTAAAATTATAATAAAAAGATAATAATTTTATTTTTTTTATTCTGAAATAATATAAATGATTAAAAATAATATAGTGTAAAATTTATTTTAAAATTTGAAATTATTTTAAAATAATTGAAAAGTGAAAATAAAAGATATACAATAATATAAAACAAATGAGAGAAAAAGAGTTTTGGAATTTAAACCCAACTTTTGGAATTCATGAAAAACATGGGTTACATGTGAAGTTTTCTTTTATATATATATATTTGGAAATATTTTTTTTATAGATATTTATTTTAGATTATATTTTTATATGACCAACTATCAGATAAGGCCTCAGACATATAATATAGATATAGATATAGATATAAATATAAATATAAATATAGATACAATTTATCAATAAAAAAATCAACACTAAGATCAAGAAATTGTTGAAATTCACCAAAATGATAAACGAGAATAAGATTTGAAGATTCGAAGAAGCTAAAAGCAGAAAATTGAAAAACAACAAAAGAAAAAAGAAAAAACATAATCAATTAAGGGGGTCAGACCAGGTCTGAAAAACCAACCATCAAATAAAGAAGACTGAACCGAATTATTTAAAATTGAGAAACAGAAAAATGAGAAAATAAATAAAGTACCACCAAAAATCAACTTCATATCTTTAATTAAAAATAGAGAAAAAGAGGTGGTGGCTACCACTAACCCAAATGATAAAAGATGAAGCCGACTTAAGAGAAAAGAGACAGGGGAAAATAAGTATTATTTTTTGATAGAAGTTCTGTGATAACTGATGAATCTGGTTCTGGCCGGGGGTCATTACCTGGTTCGGTGAGGCAACTCTGGGTCGGAAGTCGCCTGCAAGTCAATGAACGCACAGGGGTGGCCCTGCGATTCACCTCCGATGCTTAACTTAGTAAGGGATATGAGCTCAATAACCTCAATTGACTGAGTAGAACGGGTACCTTTTTCCAGTGTGAAGGGTTAACCTTTTATACTGGCTGAGGGCAATCAGTTGTGATCTTGCCATAAATGCCTGGATGCTTTATTGTGATCTTGGCTGATCTGATTGTGATCCTTGGCTCCCACATAATTTCCTTTCCTGTGAAGGGTCCCTTGATGGCTAAAGCGCTAGAAAGGAGAAGGATCTCTGATTGATTTGCCTTGACTGATACCAGATCATGTGCGATCCTTGATTGGTTCCTGATTGACTCAGGGAATGTTTCCTTATTCTTTGATCCGTGGGCGCCCTCACTCTCCGTGCTTGAGGACGCCCTTGTCCTGGCGAGATGTAGGGCGTTCACGACCCTTCAGCCTGTCCAGTGGGTATTTGGCGCATTGGGCCAGGGGCATACGTTGCCATTTGGGCCTCCTAATTATTGAGCCTATTATCACTAGTCCCAACAAAAGAAGTGAAGCTCTGTCCCCATCAGTGGAGTCCCTAACGAGGGCGTGCTCGACACTGACCATAGCCTTTCTTGCTCAGTGGAGTCCCTAACGCCTAAAGTTTGTCTCGGAGATTCTGAATGGCGGTGACCCAACTTGATGTGGCGTTCACGGATCTGGCGCCACCAAACCTTGTCCTTCCAGCTTCCCTGATGACGTTTCGCGTCACTTCAGTTCTGCGTGTCAACGCATCGTGGCCACGTGTCGCTGCGTGATTGGCTAACTATCCGCCATGATGGCAAAACGTGGACCGAGGGGGGCGCATTTAATGCGTCGTTTTGGTTTTCGTGCAGTTTTTTCAAAAACTGCCATTTTCCCCTTCTTCCCCTCACTTCGCCATTTTCACTCTCAAAAACTCCTCTTTCCTCCTTACTCTCCTTGTGCTCGCGAGAGAGTTCTTGCCGGAACTACTGCTTTGCGAAGCCACACAGCGTATTGCCGCCGCTTGCTTTGCTCTGACAACCGCGCTTGCCGTCGTCCGGTGAGTGATTGGACATTGTCTCCTGCTATTTCAGGTTTGATTTCTGGGTTTTCACTTGAATGTTACTCATTGTGTTCTTCGCGTTCTTCGCAGTGTTCTTCAACTTCTTCAAGCCTTTTTCTCCAGAATTATCCTTCGATTCGCCAGCAACATGGATTTTGATGACTGTAATTTTTCTAACCCTTCTCCTTCCACTTCATCATCCTCTTCATCTTTTGAATTTTGGTTTGAGTTTGGTGATCAACCACAACCACTGAAAGTCATTTTCCCAAACGATCCTTTGTTTCCCGAGGGCGTTTCCCCCCTTTTTGCTGGTGAATGGAGGAGAGTTCTTCATAAAATGGCTTATAACTGTCATGTTTCCTCAACTGCAGGAAACAACACGAGAGCGCCTAGAGCATCAACGCCACATGACTCTATTCCTGAACCATTAGTGCCCACGAGGTTCGCATCTCCCCTGGAAAGGAGGGATGGTGATGCTGTGGCGTCCTCGTCCCATGTACCGGGAGAGTTTGAACAGATGACCGTTGCCTCTTCCTCGTCTACATTAACAGAAATCTGCGAGATGCTATCCCCTGTTGCGGGATCGGCGTCCGCGGGTAAAGAGTCATCTGCACCCGAGGACATGGGTGGTGCTGACGTCCCTGTCTGGGCGTCCATAGGAGATGGCAATCCTCAGCAGACAATCTATGGTGAGGAAGTTGATTTCCAAACTTACCCAGAGTGGTTCCTTTGCCAAAACTCCAAGTTGGCCAACGTTCCCTAAGTTAAGGGTGCTGAGACAGCGCCATGTGGTCCCGATAGGGATGAAGTTATGAGGAACGCGCGTCCCGTAGTTGATTGGCATCGTTAGAGACCCAATGAGAAGGTACATAAGGCATTCTTAGACCTGACAAGCGACGTGGTGAAAGAGTACTACACCTGGCTCTTTGGTGTGGACTACCTCGAGAGGCTCAATCAAGAGCTAATGGCGTCCTCACCCCGTCGTCAATTTTCGGGTTGCGAGATCTCCGCGCTGAGTCATTTGGAGACAGTGCCAGATATGTTCTACACTGACGGAAGGGGTTTTCTAATTTGTGAGCACGCCCTTAAAGGTTGCGACATTGAGATGCCCTTCAACCCTGCGGTCATGGACCTCTTAGCCATCATGAACATTTCTCCTATCCAAATTAGTGCCAATGGTTGGCGCATCCTGCTGGGCTTCCTTGCCAAATGCAAGAGGGATGGCGTTAATGATAGGAATTGTGCCCTAGGGCCAATCCTTTTCTGTATATGTTATGAACATATGGATTAATTTATAGAGATAAATTAATGGTTTTCACATTATTAGCATGTTTACTGTGATTACGTCCATGATTAATTATATGATAATTAATCTAAACCTGTCCCTGATCGATTATTTTCGTGGGAGCGAAAATGAACTAAGATCA